>JARFJB010000966.1:2690000-2857500 GCA_036346205.1 Vesta saturnalis | reverse complement strand
TAGGTTTTCTTAATATAACGAAGGCCAAGTCTAAAAATTAATTAAATATGAATGAAAATGGTTAAAGTGTATTATTGATATCTATTAGAATCGGGAGACGTTATAATTTTTTTTAAGTTGATATGTATCCATTAATCTCTACCTGACATGAAATTTTAAACGCCTTTGTGACATTTATTATTGTTATGTTTTATAATGTTGCCTGTTTTGGTTATGGACGTATAAAAAAGAGTTACCCTACAATAATAATTAAATTAAAGTAATTAAAATAATTAAAGTTATTTCATTTAATTCTTTAAGTTATCATCTAGATGTCTATTAACCTCTCTCAGACTGTCATGTGGCCATGATTTGTTAAAGAATTACCGGTAATTTTCGCAAATTACAAAATTTTTGTTACTAGCGTACATCTGAAATGCCGTGTAAACTCTCGTATTTGGATTGACTGAGGCATAATTTCAGGTAAGTAGTGGAAAGGTCTTACAATATTTACCGCCTCTAATGTCTTTTTAATTAAAATTTGGAAAAGCGACGAGATTGTTAAACTTGGATTAAATTGTACAGTTTATATTGGTAAACGCGAAAGTCAAATTAATTGATCGTGAAGACCTTTTACTGGTTGTTGGGAAGTAGTATATCATGTATATAGTCAACATGTAAATTTAGCTAACGTTTTTTTTTTGCTTCTAGAATTGAAAAAATGAAGTAGGTTAGTCTTGTAGAATTGAATTAATATAAGATTAGGAGAAATATCGGGTAAATTTTTCAAGGTTTAATGAATATAAATTCAACGCAGTTGTTGATGTGTAAGATGCAAATGGTGAGGTGTCGTTGAAAATTAGGCGACGTAAAGTCGGGAATATGTAGTCTATCAGCTTAAGCTTAATTAGTTAGTTATTGATGTAAAAGGAGTAATGTATGTGAACCATTAGTTTTTTTTGAATTGTTTGCTTCTCCTTCTTTTGGATCTTCTTTTTTCTTGGTCCTATGCAGGTCTTCATTCTTCGGGTAGCTTAGGGATCTTCTCCCTCTTCAGCCCTGGGTTTTATGTGTTTATGTGTTGTGTTATATTTGTGTTTTGTAAGTGCTAACAATTTTAATATTTTTGATTTGTGGGAAAACAAAAAAAAATGTGTATATTGAGTGTTTAATGTTTGAGGTTAGTGTATAATGGGTAATACAGGATGAATATAATTCTGTGGCTTGGTACAAGAAGGACCAATGTCAAAAAATTAACTTTTCCACAAATGGTGAAAACAAATTTCTTTATTTCTGAAGCATGCTGTTGCGCCTACCTATGTCATGTTTTGAAGCTAATATTTTATGAATTGGTATAGTTTTATGTCTTAATCACTACAATAATGTTTCAACATTTTTATTTTCCAAATTTTCCAAAAAACAGTTGACATTGGCCCTTTTAGCTTTTCAAAATTAATTGCGTTAAGTGACATTGGCCGATGTTAAACATTAAAAAAGTATAAATCAAAGAGTTTTATTGAAAAACGTATAAGAATTGATCATCGAAACACTATTACTAATTATTGAAAAGAAAGTAGTAGAATACAACGAACTAGTAATGTTACATTTCATACTCATCTTCTGATTTTTCGTCAGGCAAAAAATCTTCAACCTCTTCACTACTTGTAAGATTTACAAGGAATTTTTCGTAAAATGGTCTGCTATTTTTTGAAATGTATGGCAGCAGACTCTTTAAGTCGTTGAGTTTTTCGTTACTAAGTGGTAATGGTTTGTCATTTTGTGGTTGTAAATCCTTTAAACGTGGATATCTAGTTGAATTTCTTCTAGATAAATCTAAAGTCTTGAAATTTTCTTCAATGGAGAAAGATTCGTTGTATAAAATCGATGCAGGATTTTCGGGTCTGTATTGCACGAATTTTAGTCGCAACCAATTAACTGAATGTCCAGCGGTGTTCTTCTTTCTATGTATGAAAGATGTATCCAACAAAGATTTAAAATTGAGGAAATCTGACTGTACCATTTCAATAAACTTTATGGGCGATTTTCTAGGGACTAATCTAATTAAGTTTGCCTAATCTCTTGGTAAGTCAATTTTAGCTATCGTATTTTTTTTTTGTTTTTTCGATTGCGGCATGTATCGTGTCGGCCTCCATATGGGTATAGCCGGCTTCAAGAAATTTATGATTGATGATAACGTTTCGACCACTTTGTTTTAGATGCTGCGTTGTATACAAAAGCATCAAGCAAATGTAAATATTTTTGTTCTGCCCTGAACACGAATCACTGTATAAATTCACTTCTTTTACATCAGGAGGCAAAGATTTCAGGTATTGAAAAATGCAAGCACCAATTTCTTGTCCACCCCTTTTCGCCATCGTTTCATCCCAGATATGGCAATAACATGATGCTGGACCATTTTTTTTGTTTCATAAACCGTCAAGTTTAAGGTCCATAACTGACGCTTGTAGAACGCTATTCCACTTGTAAGGTAGGGTGTGGCAAGACATTTTTGTAAATCAAATGAAGCAGTAGCACTATTGACTCGTTCTGTTTACTCCTGTTTTTATCCATTTTCTTTTCCTCGTAGGAAGTTTTTGCTAAATCTAAATGTTTATTTCTTTCATTCTCTATAGACTGCCGTTCGTCTAAATTTTCGATACATTTTAATCGCAATTCAAATTTATCACACTTTCCACATGTATCCAGATGTGGTTTGTGGAATGACAAATTGAATTCTTCCACGAAAATTTTCCTGTAAACAGATTCTTTCCAAACTGACAAATTGTTTTCTTGGCAATATTGAACATACAGGCGATACATTCTGGCTATCGATAAGTCTGATGACAAGTATTTTTTTCCAGAATGTTCACAAGCATAATGGCTTTTGTTAGAAGGAAACAGTTTTATATGAATGCGAATTGTTTCCTTGTCAGCTTCAGGAATTTTAAACTGTTTTCCATGTTTTCCTCTTCTATCTTCTGAACACATTCCAGTATTACTAGCTCTTTTATTTTCGACAATTATTCGCACTTTCTTCAAAGTAACAGATAAATTGTTTAAGAACATGATCTGGTACACTTGAATTCTTTCGTCAGTCTTCTGCAAAAAAAATACTTTCTGGAAAAAGTACGCCTACTGTCTGTTGTCTTATCATCTCTTAACCGTTCAACCTTTTTTTTATGCTCTTCTACTAAGCCGGCTATAAATTGGTTTTGAGCTTCACTAGAAATCTGATAAAAGTTATCAAACATTTTTTGTCTTTCTTCTAATTTAAACTTATAAAAACACTTCAGTCTACAAGCACAAGGATCTTTTAAAATTGTAGCTGGAATTATGTTATTTGAAGAAGAAATGTATTGCTTTCCTTTGTCTTTCATCATTTTTTTAACATTTCTATCCACTGCTTTGGATTTCTATTTCTTTTCCTTGTATTTTCTGCGCTTTTCTTTCTTCCGCCCCTCTTCCTTATTGATTTGAAAACCAAGTCTTCAGTAGTTGGCTGTGCCTTGGCAAGCTTGTTTGGGGGAATTTGAAGATCTTTCTGTATAGGAACTACTATATCTTCAGGTGAAGATTCGCTGTCTGAATCTGTATCTGGAACATACTCGTCTGAACTTCCAATACTAAAATCACTACCACTAGGCACAAGGGAACTATTGTTTAAGAGATTTTCTCCTTGCTGATTGTCCACCTCAATATGTGTAAGTGTAATTGGTGATACTACAGATTCTACTCTGTCTACGTTGCTAGTATACTCTACTTCTTCGGTATTATTTCCAAATTCGGTTAAATACGTGTCAAGATTACTTACATTATAGGAATCTTCGATAATGTTTTCTAAATCATATGCTGTACTTTCACTAATACTAGGCGCAGGAGAGCTGTGTACTACACTCTCATCGTCTCTGGCCAATACAACATCTGTAATTAAAAATATTCCTGTTGAATTTGTAAGATATTATATGTAACATAACCTCAAAGTTGCACATGTTAATAAACATAGAATTCTTAACAGTAAATTCACCATGACATAGTCACCGTGTGTATAATTTGAACACATTTCCATTATCTTGTTAGTTCTGGACCCCATTTTAATCGATTTTCAACACTATTTTAAAGAACAACACAACTGCACTCACCTACTTTCACGTTCTACGGCCTATGTCACACTTTAACAACCAACAAACGTTTTAAAATCTGTAGCGTAGAAGGGCCAAAGTCGACATTGGCCCTTTTTGCATTTCAATCTAAAATTGTTCTGTTTATAAGTCTACTTTGGTCCTTTTTGCATAAAGCAACCGAAAATTTTCCTACGACGTTGGCCGTACAGAGTAAGCAGTTCAGGCATTTCTGTAGCTTTTTTGACAATGGCCGTTCTTGCAATAAGAAGTATATGGTCAGTAAATGCACATGCACTATCAAACTCGTTTTGGCAAAAATTGACATTGGCCCTTCTTGTACCAAGTCAAAGAATTGTCCATTTTCGTTGCGGCGGTCGTCATCGTTTTCCTTGAGGATTAGTTTTATCTTAGGATGTAGGGAGTATTGTCGAGGAGCTCTTCGAGCTGCTCTGGTAGGTTATCTATTCGTTGAAGTAGGAGTGCTGGGAGGTGTTTGAATTTGGTTTAGGATTTACGTGGTAGCCGGGGTTCGTTGGATAATGGGATTTGTAGTATTTGTTTGGTTAGGATCGTGTCACCGTTTGTCCTGCGGTTTGTGTATTTGATCTGTAGTGTTATTAGTCTGTCGTTTATTGATTGAATGTTGGCGTGTTGTATGGTTAGTTCATTGGGGTGTCCAAAGTGTAGTTTGTGGATGGTGCGTAGTATTGTCCTTTCGCAGGAGGCAAGGGATTGGAGTTGGTTTGTTTTTAGGCTTGCGTACAATGGAGTGCGTTAGTCGAGTATCGGTCGAATGTAAATCCTGTATGTGTGTTGAAGGGTTTTGGGGTGACAACCTCTGAAGTTTCCTCGCAGCATTTCCAATAGTGATGCGCGGTTGCGTATTTATTGAGAGCGTCGCAAGCGTCGAGTTGCCAGTGTAGGGTCCGGGAGAACGTGATACCTAGGTGTATGATTGTGTCTTGAAGTTGTAGTCTTTGCCCGCGTAAGTTCAAGTTGATGTTGGAGGTTTGTCTGTCAAAGTTGGATAATCTACTATGTCTAAACGGTATTATTTGTGTTTTTCTTGGGTTGATTGTTCGTCTCCACCGGCTGGCCCAGTTGGAGAAGTGGGTAAGTTGTTGGGTTATTAGTCTGTTTGCCCCGTCACTGCCCCTACTGGTCGCCCAGAGAGCTGTGTCGTCGGCAAATTAGGCTACTGTTATGTTCGGGTTGATACTTTGGGGTATGCATAGATGGTATGTGGGATAGGTATATTTTGTAGTGTTTTGGAATTTTTTTGTTACGAATTTGTCTAGTTAGGACCTTACTATGTATCGTTTTGGGATTTATTAGCCATTCAGAGAATTTAGTTTCACAAATAATAATTTATTTGAATGGAAGCCTTCACTTTCGAGCCATATCGATCCGACTATGGATTGTTGTATACCATGTTCACGGGCACAAACTTTTTTTGACGATATTTTTGAGTGTTCCGTTACGGTATTTTTTCATGCTTTATTCGCTTTTCGTAGCTTTCTTTGTATAATTGTGTAGTTGTCATTACCCGATTTTGGCGATGTTTACGTTACCAGATTTTGACTTTGTGGTTAGGAAATTTCTTTTGCTTTGTTCGTTAGATTAGGATTATCAATATTAGGTTAGATCTAGCTGTAGGTTAGTTTGGAGTGGCGACTAAATTATTTTTTCTGGTAGGTTTGTATTAGTTTGTTAAATTTGGTTTAGTTTCGTTTTCTCTGTGTAGAGACGGAACAAGATTTTCCTACACCAGATGCCACTGCTTGTCGTAAGAGGCGACTAATCAAATGGTATGGTGAATTATAAGAAAGTGTGTGCCGTCTTGAGCCGACGATTGTGAGTAGCACAAATCCCTGATATCGTGAGGGCCGTCGAGTCTTGTTTCGCCATCTCCGGATGATATATCCGGATCTAGCTTGTCACAGACGTGTTGGGTCGTTATGAGGCCCTGTTTGTAATATAACCTATCGCACGTTTTGTTTACGAATTTTCCCCAGTATGACTTTCTTTATTTTTCCCGAACGTGACCGTGGGTTAGTTTTGTTGTAGGTTCAGTTTTTTTTTGTAGTTTAGTTTTGTTCTAAGGTTTAGTATTGTTCTTAGCTTTATTTTGCTTTTTTAGAGTAGTTAGTGAGGGGAGTGTCACACTGTGTGAGATTCTTAAGAAAATTGCGTAAAATACTTTTTCTATAACTGCCTTAGAAAGTAGTATCTTCTTTTGCAAAATGACTGAGGAAAGTTCCATTTTCCTCATTTGTGTTGCAAGTGAGCAGTAATACCAACACAATTTACCTAGTTAGAAAAATGTTTAATTATATTAAATTGCTGACGTTTACACTTAACGCTGTACATATGCACCATATACATATGTGTACTTAAGAAGCTAATGTAGCTTGGATGAGCAACAAAACATTGTAACTATTTTCTGGTGCAACTACTTTTAGATACAATATATTTAAATCATCATTAATTTGCTCTGCATTAATAAAACATAACTTCAAACGATATCAAACTTTAACTACTGTTGCGCCAGCAGATACATTAAAACACCTTAAACGAATTTACCAAGAAAATATCTAAAGAAACATGGGAACAACGTAAGCATATAAACTGAAACTTTTTAAATTTTTTGTAGGAACTGTCACTTGAAGTTTCAAAATTTGAAATAAATTTTCATTAATTACGTTAAATAAAATGGAAAGTGATGAAGGGCGTACAAAGTGTACACCTCCGAAAGTAAGAGAAATTGCAACAGCAACTATTGCGAATTTACTTTATGGTCAATATACTCCATGTTTAAGACTACACAAAACTAAATTGTTTTATAATTAAATAATTTAAATTACAATATTGACATTACTAAATATTTTCAATTAATTACATTTCTAAAGAGGCAATCTGACAAGTATCAGCCGAAAAAATTAGAAACATTTTCAAAAGAAGATATAAACAAGTTTTTAAGCGCTCCTCTGCTAATAAAGGTATTACGTACATGTCCTTATCCTCCACTGACTCTTCAGTTATAGACAGTGTCGGTTATTGGAATTGCAGGAGCCTGTCGATGTGATGAGTTAATTAAAATTACAATTGACTACATTACCGATAAAGATGGTGTCATTCTAATTAAAATACCAAACACTAAAACAAGGTGCCATCTCAGTTTTGTCATTACGAACGAAAACTTCACAAGTCTAAAGTGCATTAACATTTTTAACAATAGCATTAAGACCTAGTAATATGCCTCATAGGCATATAACTAATTAACCCGATATCAACAATTTCATTTAAAATTACTTCGTACTTGAAATTACAAAATCCTGAACACTACACAGGTTACTGTCTACGCCGAACATCAGTTTCCCTTCTCGCTAATGAAGGGGGAAATTTACTACAATTAAAATAGCGTGGTGGTAGGAAATCCTCTAAAAAGCTACAGCCGGTATGATATGAAACCAATTGAAATATTACATCGACAATTACTAGTTCAAGTTTAACAAACCAAAGTGTTACGTGCACAAAAGGATATTGGTAGAAATTTGTGACCAAGGTGCAGTAACAAGGAAAAGAGGAATTAGCCGGAAGCTCAGTCGGTCGGTTAAGCACTTGGATGCATGGGCGTTTTGGCAGGAGAAAGGAAATACATAAAATTTAAAAAAGGCACCACTTGATTGACTTCTTTATCGCCCCTCTATCAAGAAAAGGGCTACGGCCACCTAGGACAAAAGAGACAGCTAAAAGAAAATGGTGAACTAAGTCCACACTGAGGAGGAACTGGTTAGGAATTTGATCGTAGATCACAGGATTAATGAAAGAGCTTACAATCGTTTAACACCACTTTTAATATACCCCAACGGTAAATAGCATAAATGTTACAATAACAATCAAATGTTCATAAATATCTAACACACAAATATAATCAGAGATCATGTCTCCATGAAATCAACCACCAGCAATCAACTTACCTTTCCGACAGCACTGAAAACAAACTATAAAATTTACTTGAACTTTACCTACTCAGCCACAATGCGGTTCGGCATCTAGTGTTGACCCTAAAGAAAAATAATACCCAAAACATATATTTATAATTATCCGAAATTGATTTCTTTGTTTGTTTCCCGAAATTCAGCGAAGAGCTCTCCGTTGGATTAACTTATCAGTTTCAATCAACCGGACGCAAATAAACCCCAAATATCAAACAAAAATTTTAGCACTAGATGTCTACCCTGTTGTTTACTTATGTAAGCACAAAATATAATTAAATTTAGTTAACATGAGCATTACAGAAAATCAATAAGCATAAAGCATTTAGATAAATTTTGAAAGGCCAAGTTGATTAGCAAGTTGGCAAGTAAGCATAAAGCTACAAAAATTTCGATTAGTAACTCCTACTTCAGACAGTTTTAGAATAAACAAATATAAAAATTGTAATCCGAAAGAAAAATTATAAATGTTATACAACCCCAAAGCTAGTAAATAAATATTCCCGTTTAATTACACAGTAATTGAAACCCCAGCAGTTAGCCTAAATTTTATGACCTATATGGTATATTTAAACTCGACTAGCAGCATTCAGTGAACAAAAAAAACAGCTGATTGCATGTACAGTAAACACAGTTAATTCTAACCGTTTTACAATTATGGTTGTTTAGCAGAACAAAGCCAGTATACAAGAAAAGTAAATAGATGATATATAAATTCTATTGCAAAGTTAAATGTAAGTATAAGCGAAACTTTTGAATAACCCAATTTATCTTTTTCACAGGTACAAGTGTATAGTATTACTATCGATTATTCAGAAAAAAAAATTGTTTAGCAATAAAGCATAAGCATTAATTTCAAGATTAAGAAAATTGCAGAAACACACTAATACAAGTAGTAGCACAGTAATATAATGGTTATAAACTTTCAGTAAAGTACAGATAACGAAAGCCTCGTTATCCAGAAAACAATCAAAGTCACTCACCATAGGTAAAATTGTGTCTGCGTGTAACAATAATACTTATCGGAAACTAAACGTAGGTGTAATGTATATTTCCTCTGTTAATTCGGAAGATATTAGGAGAAGGAGTAATCGTAGATGGTTTCCATTCAGGCTTGAAGGCCGCTAATTAATATTTCATCCCTCGGATGAGTGATATCCAAATGTGTTGTCAGGAACGGTTTAATTATTCCTTATGGAAGCACGAAATATGTTAATCTTGAGTGAATGTGTAAAGAACCAAAAAGAACCTATATAAGATAAATGTGTTAGAATTTAAGTTGATACCCCAATTTTAAAATATGATCTTTAGCTGTAGTAACAATTTCAAAACATGTACGCATGCATTTCAAACTATGTCTTGTAAATAAGTAACGAAAGTGAGTAGCTTACCTCTTGATCGAAGCCAATGTGTAGCAGAAGCAACCAAAAAAAAATTAAAGCCGAACTAAATTCGAAGTCCCCAACAGGACTTATTTATATGGAAAAAGAATAAAACCAGCAACAGGCTGACTTAAAAATTTTCTTGAACAATTCAATCCAATTTTTAGGAACACTTTTTCCAAATTTTACATGTGCTTCACATTACGCCTTTTACCCAAAATGGCGTTTTCCTTCTTATCTCAAGGTACCAGAAAACCAAAAGAACAATAGCCTGATTCTTTTCACCAATCCAAAATTTTAAAGTAATCACATGTTTGCAACAGTTTAAATTTAACACGATTTTTAGTGCAATGTTGCCATTTTCCAACAACATACAAAGTGAGTCGTAACTTAAAGACCATAAATTCATCAACCAAGTTTTACACGTATCAAAAGTATGCCATATAACATCACGATACATGACAATTCTCACTGCACTATCAACATTAATTTTAGCACTAATAAACCTTAATGATAAATGTACGATATACTGCATACTTAACCTGCAGTACGTTATAAATATGAAAGTCAATACATTTGATTCTTAGTCTTTTACTTTTAAACATAGTGTTTGAGCCATACTATACATAATAATACCGACTATTAAATTTATGAATATGTAATTATAATTAGCATAATTAAGTTATCAATGTGTCCGTTAATTTTTTCCTTGAACCATTGAATAATGAATCACTCGACGCTGAAAGATAATATGATTAATTTTGTAAAATTACTGATGCGACTTACTTGATAAAATGCTTTCCTTTAAATTAAATAAAACTTGTAGATGCATTTTCACTTAAACATTAATTACATTAGTGCCAATATGTTACAAGGTGAAACTCTTAGTTGTTATATGACGTCACACAAAATTATTACACTAAAAACTCTACACATACGCAGAAAACTAAAAATTGAAAGTGTAACACATATTTCTAATAAAAATGTAAATCCCATCTCTTATAAACTTTATTTGTGAAAGAATAGTTCAACGTTCACCAATTCATTAAAAGTTAACCGATCAGCTTTAATTAAAAATTCCATTAATAATAGATTATTGATATTTATAAACATTATCTCAAAACGAAATTCGTGGAAAAAAATGACAAAGATATTTTTATAGATTATAATTTAGGGTTATTGTAAGTTACGTTACAATAATTTTAATTTAAATTTCTTGAATATTTTTTTAATTATATGCAGTTTTGGAAAAAAACACGAGAAGAAAGGGTTTTTTCAAGTCTCGCTCAATTGGCACACTCGTTTCGCACGTGTGCCAAACTTTAAGATCGAGTTGAAAAGAACACCACTTCTACTTTACAATGACCTGGATGGCTTATGTTAAAATCATTGTACATATCTCTAACAGTGAGGCCTCGAAGTAAGTATCGAATATTGGGAAAATTATGCCGTCGGTGGTGAATAAAAGCTGGGTGGTATGATTCGATACGGTCGATTATTAAATTGCTGTTATATTTATTTGGCTTTGAATGATTTCTTCTATTTTCTTTGGTAGCTGCACACAGAATCGTTACTTTACCCTAAAGTATTGAGGAAAAGAGGACAACGCACTTTTACGTTATGGTTGTTTTTTTGGGAGAAATAAGATCCTGTTTTCCTTCTTTTTGTAATAAGTTTCGCCCAATACAGTTCTGAGATTTACGGGTAATATTTGGATGTTTCTAGATAACCATTTTCTAGGAGATGTATAGCCCAATAATGCTCCCAAAGTAATCGACATTCGTCTTCTGTAAAAAAAAAGCACTGGCATTGACATTTTCCAGAACAAATGTTTCTCACGGGGTGTTTTCTTTTGTCACGATCAGTTTTTTCTTCTTGCGTTAAATTCTTACGTTTAGCACTTACTTTACGTCGCCGCTTAACTACCGGTTTAGAAATAATGAATGCATTTTGTGATTCTAATACTTCATCGAAATTAGCAGAAACTTCACTGTGGGGATTACTATCTGCAGTATTGGATTGAACTGAACTAGTTTAACCTCCACTTAAATCGGCGGCGTAATTGGGATCGGAAACGCTATCGTCATTACTTTCTAAGTAGCAGATGTTTTCACCTAAGTAATCGTGCTCTCTTGATGCGCTGTAAGCAAATTAAAATTGATTTTATAACAAATTTACAAGGAAGTAGGCTGAATCATCAATCCATTAATTTCTTTAAAACTTTTAAGAAAAGGAAAACTACAATTTTTGTTTTATTATACTATATATGTAGCCTTCAACCACAAATCAGCTACCCTTTTGTCATGAGAAACCATTACAGTATTTTCTTAGAATAATCACAATACATGCATGAAAATTTGTCAATCTTCTTACTTGTACTAGATATAACTTTACTTCGCTACAGGATGTTTCCATAACAGCATGCTAATGCTATTTACAGCCGCGACAACCCCACCCAAACGGGCTTCTTGTAATTACAGTTCAACGGGATGCAAATTTTAATTCAAGCTTGCTTTCAGTTTCTGGCAATATAAACCGGTATCTACCACATACTGTGTTTTACTAAGCAAATGTGTATATGGTGTGTTTTAGGTTAGGGGTATTGCATTAAAACGTTGACCTAAGCAGTAACTAAAAAACCAACAGAGATGAACCATTCATAGCCAAAAAGCAGCATACGCTTAAAGCTCATTTTCGTAAAACATGCTAGATACTGTGTTTCACATTGGAGCAGCCGCATTGGTATTGCTAACAATGTTGATGGTCAAATTGTTCCAATTTTCTTCCACGAAAACTCGTTTTTTAAACAATCACAAGTGACTAGTATTCTCTTTGACTTTCCAGTACCAAATAATCAAAATGAAACGAACAGTTTTGTTATATTACAATTATCATTTTAAGTATCACCTCTAGGGAAGCAATAAGCAAGAACAACTATGATTAGATAAAATGTGAATAAAAGTAGTTAGTTTAGAAACCATACAACAGAGTTGGAAATACCACAAACAGTGCCACGAGGCAATACCTTAATTATCTCTATTTCTCCGACAAAAAATCTTTTACAACTTTATTTATCTACAATTTTCATTTACGCATACATTTACGAAGGATAAATCATATATATACAGGGTGTCCAGTTTAAGATGAAATGCATGGGGATATTGGAAACCGTTAGAGATACGAAGATGGTTAAATGGAGAAAAAGTTGCGTCATTGTATGCCCAAGAAGTAACCATGGTTACATGTCAAAAAATCCCTTCCATTTACTAGACACAGGGTGATAACTGAAAATATGCGTTTTCTAAAAATCGCTATATCTTGTTTCTTACAAGAGATACATCCACGATTTTTGCAGGATGGGGGTAACAGGTAGCGAGGATTTCAAAAATGATTTTGAAAAAAATCTAGGCCTACTAGATTTTGAGATAATGCACGCAACTTTCGATTTTCTTATGGACGCCATATTGGATTTTGCATTTTGAATTCTTCATAAAAATGCTCTTCAACCATATATCATATGTTTATAATCTGCCAATGAGAAAGTGTCAAATTACACAATTAAATTTATATCAAAGCAACCTTGACATATTATGTATTTTAATTAAATGAAAATTAATCTACAAATTAAACTAACTATTGAGAACACTATTATTGATTATTAACATAAATCATAATAATAAAAGTGACAAAAACAACAAAAATAAAATTTAATATTATACTGAATTTTACTATTAATTAATCAAATGCTCGAATAAACCTTCATTCTCCTGCAAACACCATCTGCATCGAGTTAGCACTGCATCACAAGAGTTCCTTATCATCTCGCATTTTGAATTCTTCATAAAAATGCTTTTCAACCATATATCAGATGTTTATAATCTGCCAATGAGAAAGTGTCAAATTACACAATTAAATTTATATCAAACTAGGCCTTTGCCAATCAACCATCTATTCAATTATTGCAAGAGAATGGAGGTTTATTCGAGCATTTGATTAATTAATAGTAAAATTCAGTATAATATTAAATTTTATTTTTGTTGTTTTTGTCACTTTTATTATTATGATTTATGTTAATAATCAATAATATTGTTCTCAATAGTTAGTTTAATTTGTAGATTAATTTTATTTAATTAAAATACATAATATGTCAAGGTTGCTTTGATATAAATTTAATTGTGTAATTTGACACTTTCTCATTGGCAGATTATAAACATATGATATATGGTTGAAAAGCATTTTTATGAAGAATTCAAAATGCAAAAATCCAATATGGCGTCCATAAGAAAATCGAAAGTTGCGTGCATTATCTCAAAATCTAGTAGGCCTAGATTTTTTCAAAATCATTTTGAAATCCTCTACCTGTTACCCCATCCTGCAAAAATCGTGGATGTATCTCTTGCAAGAAACAAGATATAGCGATTTTAGAAAACGCATATTTTCAGTTATCACCCTGTGTCTAGTAAATGGAAGGATTTTTGACATGTAACCATGGTTACTTCTTGGGCATGTAATGACGCAACTTTTTCTCCATTTAACCATCTTCGTATCTCTAACGGTTTCCAATATCCCCATGCATTTCATCTTAAACTGGACACCTGTATATATATATATATATATATATATATATATATATATATATATATATATATATATATATATATATGTATATACAGGGTGAGTCATTAGTGCGCCGTCGGAAGATCCTAGCTTTATTATTAAAAATTAGAAAAATGTTATAGCGCCGATCTATATCAGACTTAGATATGCATCGAATAAAAATAGTTTCATCCCTATAGGGTGTTCCATAATTGCAGGACCGGGCTCAGCTTTGTTTTGTTAAATGGAACCCTATATTTATTTAATGTTATTATTATTTGTCTTGTTGAATCCTAAAAAACGGTACTTCGTTTTTAAAATTATTTTGTGGCATTGCCAAGTTAGAGCATTTTTTTTTAAAGTGAAAGTTTATGCCTTTACTTAAATTGTTCTGAAGACTTTAATATTAACAGTACAACTGTAAGGTTTGGCAGACAGGTAAACAAGACCTTGCTCTATCTTTTGACATTCATACTTTCTGATTATACTATACTGGGTGTTTACAAAATATGGTCAATTTTGCAAACTTGAAATCACCATAACTTTTGTTTTTTAAATAGAACACCCTGTATTTTATCATGTAATCATGTTCTGTTTTTAATTCTCTTACTTTTTTATTAAGCATGTAATATACCTAACGTTACGCGTTCTCGAAATATTTAAGATTTGTTGCAAAATTAATAAACTAACCATGACTTCTGCTTTGGATATTTACAAATAGTCTTGTTGACAATACGGCCCAATAAACACTAATGGACAAAGGTTTACTTCTTATTCGAGTTTTTAAAATCATAATTTTGTAATACGGTAATAAGTGTAAAAAGGGCATCCAGTAGGCCTGCGATATATAATTCCGAACGTTTGGCTTAAACGTCATTCACTAGTTCCTCAGTTTACTGTGAAAAATGAAATTTTCACAAGATGAATGTATTGACATGATCTACGCTTTGGGCGAAGGTGAAAGAAATTAATTTCTTGCTTCCAGAATTTATCAACAACGATTCCCTGAGCGCAGGCATCCTGATCCAAGGATATTTGAAAAACTCAAAGAAAGATTTGAAAGAACAGGACATGTACAATACGAAAGAAAAGAACGAGAAAAAAGGGTTATAAATGGAGAAAACGTATTTGTGGTACTAACCAGTGTAGTGGAAAATCCAAACGTTAGCACAAGAAACCTCTGTGCTGATTTAGGTATTAGTCAAACTAGTGTTTCCAAGATTATTCGAAAAAATAAATTTCATCCATACCATTTTCAACTAGTCCAAGAGCTGAATGCAAATGATTTCAAAGACGATTGGAATTCTCCCAGTGGGCAATGGAACGATTAGAACAGGACAATGATTTCTTTAACACATTTTGAGGACCGACGAAGCAACCTTTCACAAAAATGGTTCTGTGAACAAGTATAATTTCCATTATTATGACAATACAAATCCCCACGCTATTAGAACAATAGATCATCAGCATCGCTGGTCTTTGAATGTGTGGGGCGGGATAGTAGGGAACCATATAATTGAACCTTACTTTTTTGAAAGAAACATTAATGGTCAAACTTATCTTGAATTTCTTCAAAATGAGTTACCTCCGCTTCTTGAAGAACGGCCGTTAGACATACGTCGAAGGATGCGGTTTTAGCAGGATGGTGCGCCTCCCCACTATAGTCGCATTGTTAGAGAATATCTAGACAGAATGCTTCCCAATAAATGGATTGGGAGAGGAGGGCCAGTAGGATGACCAGTTCGGACTCCTGATCTGACAAAATTAGATTTTTTCCTGTGGGGTTATATTAAAAGCTTAGTATACCAAGAACCTCCTACCACCAAAGAAGATATGAAAATTTGAATACGGAATGCATTTCAAATGGTTAACCAAAATATGCTGCGAAATGTTGAAGATTCTTTTTTGAGGAGAATTAACACCTGTTTGCTAGAAAATGGTAGACACATCGATCATTTGATTTAGTTATAACTTATTATAATTTTCTCAATAATTTATGATTTTTCAAATGCAAATTCTTTTGTTTGCTTTATTACTTTTGTGCAGACCGTCCAGTTTGTCACAATCGTCATTAATTTTGCAACAAATCTTAAATATTTCTAGAACGTGTAACGTTAGGTATATTACATGCTTAATAAAAAAAGTAAGAGAAATAAAAATAGAACACGATGACATGATAAAATACAGGGTGTTCTATTTAAAAAACAAAAGTTATGGTCATTTCAAATTTGCAAAAATTGACCATATTTTGTTAACAACCAGTATCTTATAATCAGGAAGTATGAAGGTCAAAAGATAGAGCAAGGTCTTGTTTACCCGTCTGCAAAACCTTACAGTTCTACTTTTAATATTAAAGTCTTCAGAACAATTTAAGTAAGGGTATAAATTTTCACCTTTTTTAAAGAGAAAATGCTTTAACTTGGCATCGCCACAAAATAAATTTAAAAACGAAGCACCGTTTTTTAGCATTCAACAAGACAAATAATAAAAACATTAAATAAATATAGTGTTGCATTTAACAAAACAAAGCTGAGTTCGATCCTGCAATTATGGAACACCCTATAGGGATGAAACTACTTTTATTCGATGCATATCTAAGTCTGATATAGATCGGCGCTATAACATTTTTTTTTATTTTTAATAATAAAGCCAGGATCTTCCGACGGCGCACTATTGACTCACCCTGTGTGTATATATATATATATATATATATATATATATATATATATATATATATATATATATATATATATATATATATAATAATCTGGCGACGCCATTCTCCTCAAAATGTAAGGTTTACATATAATTCTAACGTAATAATGCGTATCGGATATTGGACGCGCACGTGGGTGCGTCCATGCGTGCGTGCGTATGTGTGTGACGGCGATAAATCTTCCGAACGCGATATCTCATAAAATAAAATTGTTATTTTTGCTAGTGGTGGTTGTACAATGTGAGGAGCAGATGGGATGGATGTAATTTTAATTTAAAGTCAACATATAGAAAGCAATTAAAATCAAACCTAATATTTACTTTGTTATAATATTTATTCCCTAATATCTTGACTCCAGTGATTATTGTCATGGCGAAGTTACGAGGTGGGGTGTAACGTACAGAGTTTTGAGAAAAGCCCTCTTTGAAATTTCCACTTTATTTGGATATCTGGTCTAGTTGTCTTGCGATCGGTAAACAAATCATTTTTTTTTGCTTTTGACAAATGTCAATTTTATTCAATAACGGCATTCAGAATGTGAAACAAACTTGAAATTCGCAAGAGTATCTACAGCTTGCTTAGACGGTTGCCCAAAAGTGAAATTGTAAACTTGTGCAAAGATCAAAACTTATCGGTCAGTAACAGAATGAGAAGAGGGTATAACTTGCATTAATTCGCCTAAAACTGGCAGTTTGCGGTCTCATGCAAGGCCGTCCAGAGAACTGTGTCAAGAAATGGTGTAGTTTATATAAAGATAAGGAAGTATCCTAAATACATACAGGTACAGCTCGAAATAATACCTATATGTCGCAGAGCATTGAGACGAAAGCATTTTGTGAATAACCGTATGATCATAAAGGATGAGAAATATTTTACAATGTCACATTCTGAAATGAAAGGTAACGATGTATTTTATACCTCTGGCAGTGAAAATGGTCCAAACGAAGTGGAAGTCGTATCAAAAGCAAAATTTTCTGAAAGAGTATTAGTCTGGTATGCAATTTCAGTGGTCAGCCAGTCAGTGCTTCAGCACCTTATTTTGGCAGAGTTCGGGGAGAAGCTGTGGATGCTGGGCATTATACTCAAAGATGTTTACCGAAACTACTTAATTTTATTAATACCCATCATCAGAACGATGCAATAATATTTTGGCCAGGTCTCGCTTCGTGCCATTATGCCAGGAGGACTCCAGACTGGCTGGAGCAGAATATCTCAATTATGTACCAAAAAAAGATAGCTCCACAAAATGTGCCTCAAACTCGACATATAGTGGAATTTTCGTCCTAAGTTCGTCGAAAGGTTGGGATGCTCAAAATGAACAGCAGCTGCCGGAAATAATTTTCAGTAAAATTCTGGAAGTTGACTGAGATATTGTCCCAAGGAAGATGAGACAAGTGAGCCATTGAAGAACATGGTTTTGTAGATTAGTTTTCAAGTTGTCAAAAGATGTAATATTAACCATTAATAGTTTAAATAAAATCTCATTACTTTGGTGATTGCCCTGTTGATTTCTTTCTCAAAACTTCTGTTTTTTTTTCCCCAAACGTTAGGAAGGGTAAATACGATTTTTTTGGCGGCGATAATAACTAGAAAAACTTAAAGGAAATCGTATTCAAATTTGGCATACATGTTTAGTACTTAAATCTCTAGATTCAAGTGGTTTATAGTTATGGGATAGTGGCGTAGTAACATGTGAGAAAGAATATTACGAAGTTAATGAAGGGAAAACTCAAATAGCGATGACATTCAAATATGAAGGACAAATGTCCGGATCCCAGTTACATATGATGGTGATGGTTTTAGTGTTGATAGAGATAAAGTCGTTAGAAAGCGGGTGAATATTATTTTATTTCGTTCGCAATTACTGAAAAAGTTCAATAGTATTCATATTCGAATTTGACATAAGTATTTGATTCAATCCGTTTAAATAATAAATCGTAAATATTGCGAGTCGACTTCTCATATTTATTTTCAAAAAATTTACGTAATTACACTATGACTAAAAAACTCCGCCCATGATTTTACGAGTAAGATTTCGCCCGTTTGTATTTTTTATTGATAAGTTGGAGTCAATGTTGATTACCTTGAATTGAGGTTACCTGCAACACAAAAGCGAACATCCCCTTCACTTATATTACTAAATGATTTAGTTTTTATAGCTATTTTTATATTAATACAAGCATTCGCGAGAATTTTTATAAGTTGAGTGGACAGTTTAGATAAAGAAATGTAAGCTTTCACGATTATTACACGTAACTAACATACTCAGCTTTTGAGTTTAAATAGTCTATTTCTATATTTATAAAAATTCATGAAATATTAAACGATTTCGCTACTACTGAGGACGATAACTATAAGTGCTATCGAAAGTATAACTTATATACATACAAAATACATCATTAAAGCCAAAGACTACATATTTTAATTAAGTATTAAATAAATTTACACTCAACGCTTTAAGGTAATAACAATACCGATCAATTAATGAAACAATTCGTATTGGTATTGTAGATTGTAAATTCACAACGTATGAGTGATTATAAATTGTGTATGACATCTCCACAATATTGTGAGAAATGTTACAGCAATAGTAAATAATTACACCAATGAATACGAACTTATTCGAAAAAGGTTAAAGAAAATAAATATCCTTTTCTCGTATATCACATTCTAGTTCTTCTTTGACCTTTATTCGCTTATACACACGAAATAATTTGAAATATCGCTAAGATACCTATTCTGTTTTGCAATGTTACAGTTCAAATATTTGATCATTCCCTTTACCTAGTTAACTGTAGAGGTTACCGGGTGCGGAATTTACAATCAAGCTTATCTCTCAAACTATCATAAACTACTATCTGATTGCGGCTACATGTTTTCGGTTATGACAACAATATATTGCATTTAAGTACAATCATAGAGTTTGTAGTTGTTTACCACTGTAAAACTAATTAGTATAAAAATTATCGGTTTTACTCGTTTTGACATACTTCAATTACGTACAATTCCTTGTAATATAATAGAAACAGAATTGGCGTACATGCCAATTTTTGGTATAAAGGTTTTTAGTAGCTTACTGTCCTAAATGTTCTATTTTGCATATAAGAATTTTTATAGATCGAAGTTTATTTTCTAATTGCTTTAAGTAAAATAGTCATATAAACAGCTAAGATCACGATGTTAAACAATTTATATCCGTTCGTTAGCTTTTTTTCTTAGTTGTACATTGGCGAACACTAACATTTTTCAGAAACCAAAATAACTAGTTTTATAACTAACCCAATTACAGTTGATGTTCTATTAGTAGAGTAGTATCTGATAATGTAAAAGTCGCGATGGTGTCACCAGATTGTCAGACAAGTTTAATTAAATTAGGTATCCTATAAATTTTACATTTTATGCTATCACGTCGCTTGCAGTGCTTATAAATATGGTCGGTTTAAACTAATTCTGTAAATTAACCCTAATCATAATTTTACCGTTTTACTTCTAGCTTCAAGGATTCGAAATAGAAAGAAAAAATCTGGCCGATGGGCATCGGCACGACACTTAACTCCGGATAACTTGCAATGTAATGAGATTACTTACTTACAAAAACTATTTTTTTCTTATTCACCCTATATTTAGCACTGTATATTTTTACATATTTGGATAACATGAGAAATTAACTCTAAAATACTTTAGACTTGCTTTTAAAACTTTGATATAAAATATTAAAAAAAAATTTAAAAACAACTTTTCTGTTATTTTCACAAAACCAGAAGAGCTAAAAATATTCCAATATAGCAGTTTAATAGCAATTTATGTATACCATATAATCCCTAAATTTTAATCTTTCGTTTTTATTAGAAGCATATTTCTAAGGGATTGAAATCTTTGAAGGACTCCGGTCCTGGATAAGTTAGAGAAATCTTATAATCTCATTATATTTTCGTTATATGTGACTATGAAAAGTATAAATTTAAAAAAAAATTACCAGAGCCGTTTTTGAGAAAATCAATTTTGAAAAAAAGGGCAAGTTTAACCCCCTAATTAAGGACACCAGTTAAGTTCAAAAGTAAATATTTAATTAAAATTTTTTTTAACTAAATTTACTAAATACATAAATAAAAGGTTTGCCTCGAATAGGATTTGAACTTGCTAGAGTACCGCTTTATTTTAATCTATATTTAGAATTTAAATCAGTTCTGCATACATAAAAGACAAGATTTACATATATTGGGGCCTGTATTTCGATAGCTTAGTTGGTTATATAGATACTCTTGCAAATCACATGCCGTGGGTTCAAATCCTGCTCGAGGAAAACTTTTTATTTATGTATTTAATAAAATAAAAAAAAATTATTTACTGCATATATTGTTCTTTATATAAATGCAAATTCATTTGCACCGCTTGAACAAAAAGCTTTTAGTAATATTGTTGGAAATTAAATAAACCTATCAAAAGATCACCGTTTAACATCAGTTTTATGTTTACAGTATCACACGGTAATATACTTCGTTGGTCTTGCAGCCCTCAACACTCTCATAAAATATTGCCGTATTAGTTCTGCAGTGTTATAAGGTATAGCTGTTATAGATGCTTCAACATCACACATGATATCTTCCGTTGGTAGACATGATGGTGTTTTGAATCCCTTGGCTAAAATAGATTTCACCATTATCACACATAAAAAAATACTTATCTTTTTTGGGTTTTTGATGGTGTATTTTAAATTATACAATCTAAACGTTTTTTATTGCTCAATGTTTCAACGAGAACGAGGTGCAAAGGACGTTAAAAAATCAGAAATATATGCTTTTTTTAGTTTATGGCTTATAGTCGACTCTAAGAACCAAAACCACACTAATTTATTTGAATTTTAGACGAAGGAAGGGACGGATCATAAATATTTCCACCTTGTATGAGTTGCCAATTTTCGCTTAGGCAAAAGGAATGAAAACTGACAAGTACGATGCGTATCGGACAGATCTGTAAACAATTCAAAACAAATTACAGTGTCGGTTAGTCGGTAACAATTTACGAGATGGGTTGAAGATATTTTTGCTTTGTGATAATAGTTAGTTCACCGCTTGCGTGGAAAACTGAAAAGAAGCAACAGAATTTTGTAACAACCCTTTTTCGTGTTGTATAAAATATACCTCAATTTAGGATCTTTCCTTCACTTAGTTTAAAATACAAGAAAATTTTAATTATTTTACAATATTGGTATGAGGTAGGCAACTTAATTTGCATATCTTCATAGTGCATACTTTCGTAAAGATTTTTAATCCTGCTTTAAATATTTATTCATTTCTTATCTGATACATAACGCGTCGGCGTTAAGTTATTTTCACTTCCTGTTTAATGTCGAAGCATGAAGCTGCTTCTTTTTGATTTTATCTAAATTTATGTGAAAGCGCCATCAATTTGGTGGTAAGAGATATTTTTAATACATTTACATAAAATTAAAGCATTTTGTTCTTTTTAGGCGTTTTCTTTGGGTTTTTCTGTACGTTTTCTTGATGTTTTTTTTTCTTTACGTATTTTTTACCAATTTTTACTTTAATTGTACGTTTATCATTAATTCAATTTACAACGTAATTGAATTTTAAGTATATATTTGATTTTATGATTGCAATTTTTTGAATGGATACTTCCATATAATGCAATAAGAGGTGGATTTAACTGTTTTAAGAAGAAAGTTATACGGATCTTTGTAAAGATAAATTCAGTTTGGGGTGTGGCTGATAACATTATGTCAAGATTGCACCATGATGACGTAAGAATGACTTCATCCTGTTAACCTCTCCGTAATCATATTTAGATACCAGAGGTTGTCAAAAAGAAAAGTTTGTGTACAAAATTTCTAAGGTATTTATGTAGTGTTTTATTTAGTATTTTAAGCATAATTTTAAGACCTTCATTATTTCATCATTACATTTCATATTCAATAAACATAGTCTTTATATTGTTATTTTTTTTTACATTTTTGTAAAGTCGGTTTAATTGTCCCGATAATTTCATTCATTTTTTACATTCTTTTTTATTGATGGTGAGTGGTAATTAAGCAAATCATTTTATTTGAACAATTATAAGTGGTGTAAGGTTAGTATTTTTTGGAGAATTCCTTATATAATTATCTTAACTTACTTTTCATTACTATTTAAAATTTTATACACGTTACACTATTTTTTATTACAATTTCAAATTGCGACAATTGGTATTCAAGCTAGTCTTTGGCGAAACAACTGATACAATAGAGAATCACAATGATACGAGGCTTGAAAACAAATAAAGTGGAGCTAACAAAATAATTTTTGCGTAATTAAAGTAAAGCGTCTGGTTCATCAATTGCTTGAGTTCAAACGGATGTAATAGTTTCACACGTTCCAAGAAAAGAACCACGTGAATGTAACAAACAAATTGATACTGTTATTACATGTCATAAATGTAAAGGATGTGATCTTTCTGGTGAATAAGCAATCTACAAACACTCCGAATTCATTTGTTTTTGTTCGCTGTTTATTTATATTAGAAATTGGTTGTTAGTTATGTCTTTCACATTTTTTTTAAAATAAAATTTTGCTTGAAACCAACCTGATTCGTTGTTTTTTAAAGCAGATACAAAGTGTCCTACTACTGTGAAAAATGGATTGGTGTATAAAATACACCTCGTGAGCAGTAGCGAGGAAACTTGGTATGCGAGTAATTATGTTGATTTTCAGGTTTCCGCGAGTGTTATCCATTCCGTTTCCAGGTAAGGTTTCGTTCTTATACGAATTGATTGTGTTGGTACGACATTCCGACAGGTCATCTTCAGTTAACTCGTTTCGTTCCGTTTCGGGTGATGCGGATTGAATTGCTGATCTCTGCTGATCTCGCCTAGTTTCACTTCCTCTGTTAATTTTTGTTGCACTGCTTCGAGATTTGTCACTCTTCCATTCTTCAGTAACGGTTATCATGTGTTAGGCAGCTTGTATGCACCACCCCCTGTATTTAAATTTTGAGGTATTTTCGCTAAAACACTATCAGATTTACAAGTGAAAGAAATCATTTGTGAAATTGAAGTAGTTGTAGTAGCTAGCAGCTATACCTGACTATCCAGCAGACGTCTTTATACTTTTGGCAGGCAATGGACATACAACTGCAGTGATGAAGACTACGGTAGAGAAATAAAAAGCTTGTTGGATGACTTGGCGTATCAACAAATCCAGACAGACCCTATAACTTCAAAAACTGCAAGGACAAAAACCAAGGGAACAGTATCAACTATCACAACTCAGCATCATTCCAAGGGAGAAACCGTCAAGGTAACCCCAGTTCCATAGATTTCCAAAAATACAGATAGGTGAAGATGCGCTCACACCAATGGTAAGTTAGATTTGGTCTCAACTTCAACAATTGATGGAATATCTGGCAAAACAATTGCAACGGTATACCGAAAGAACGGAATCTGACGTCAAAAATGAAGATTATTTCATCGAATACATAATGAAATGTAAAGTTACAACGGACACTCTACTAGCTTCGATGTAGTGTCATTTTTTTCCAAATATACCAATACATCGCACCCTGGAACAAACAACATACACCCACGTACCACACAAAATTAAAAAGCTCCGAACGCGTTTCAATAGCTACGCTATGATCATCATCAGTCGACTAGGGTGAACTAAAGAAAATTTCTAATGTATATATATATATATATATATATATATATATATATATATATATATATACAGGGAGGAGATTATATGATGCAAAATGATCATAAACGCTTTTCCGAAAATGATTCCTAACCGAGATACAGGTTGATTAAAAAATACTTTTTTTTAAGGTTTTTTTAAGATTCCTCAAAAACTACAAAAGATATTACACTGAGATTTGGTACACCTAAATGTCTAATTAAATACAATTAATCAGGTGAGTTTGAGCCAACTGACTCTATCCAGTGGCGTAGAATATATGTATCTGTGTATCTGTGTACCTGTGTATCTATGTACCTGTGTATCTGTGTATCTGTGACCTGATATATATATATATATATATATATATATATATATATATATATATATATATATATATATATATATATGATCAACAGTAACACTTCGTTGCTTATCTGGTGAAAGTGAAGGTTATGAAATTTTAGTGAGTTCTGAGTAGTCTAAAGGTTCGTTAGATTTTGTTTTTGAAGATCTCTCATAACAATCAAGTTCGTGCTTATTACTAAGGATACCTTTATGTGCTACATGATTTTTATCAAACATATGTACGGCTACGGCAGACTTGTCCCAACGTTTGTATTTTATATAAGCTAAATGCTCTTTAAAGCGAATTGTGATAGGTCGTTTAGTTTGCCCCATATACATGTGTTCACAACTTTTACAATTAGTTTTATAGTTTCCCGACATATCCTGGTTATCCACTTTATCTTTTGAATTGCCTGAAATGGTTTGCAAACTATTATCTGAAATAGTGACCTAACGTCGTTACCTTCTTAACCCATATGTCTATGCTATGTCTTTGTCTCCTAACTATATTCATAACCACTTCATCTGAAAACCCATTGGTTGCAGCAATTTCTTTAATAATGCGCAATTCTTTATTATGATTTTCAACTGAAAGAGGAAAATTAAGCAATCTGTGAACCAAAAATTTAAAAGCCGCGAGTTGATGCCGACTACAGTGATTTAAGTCGTTGGTTATAAATCCTTACGATAAATATCTATATCTAGTTTACTAACATTTCTTATTACCAGAGTATCAAGACTATCATTTGCCTCTATCTCAAAGGTAAATTTGATTTTCGAAAAGTTAGAATTTAAAGTTTCTACAAAGTTCTCAACACTACAAATTATAGTATTAAGGATGGCAACTCAAACTGTAGGAAAATAAGACAAATCGCGTTTTAAATCTGTTTCAAATTTACCCATGAATAGATTGGCTATAAACGGAGATAAGCTATTGATGGTTAATTTTGAAAAAGGTTTGTTTAATACACAAATCTGTTAATTTAAGAAAATCTTCTACTTATCTATCGTCCAAATGGTTTTGTTTTAAAACGTCTTCTAACAAACCAAGGTTTGATCTATTGGAATGCTCGGAAAGTGTGAACAAATGTCGAATGAGACTAGAATTTCACCTTCTGTAAGTTAAATGTTTTATCAATAAATGCATGTGAATTTAACACATTGAAGTTGGGCTGTTGGTAGGAGAGGTTACGAAATTCACTAGATAACCATTTGGTCAGCTGATCAGTAGATGCATTAATACCAGTAGCAATGGGTCGCATAACATTACTTGGTTTATGGATCTTAGGCAAGCAGTAAATTATAGGTAGCACCGGATTGGATATCGTTAGTCGAAACCTAAGAGAGTCATCCACAACTTCTTTACGTGCTAATAAAGCCTACCTAGTTGAAGTAATTATTTTAGGTAATGACTGAATAAGACCCGAATCTTTGTTTAAATTGACTACTTGATTGCCCTTATCTGCTTTGAGATAAAA
The DNA here is from genome assembly GCA_036346205.1 of Vesta saturnalis. NCBI lineage: Eukaryota > Metazoa > Arthropoda > Insecta > Coleoptera > Lampyridae > Vesta > Vesta saturnalis. The sequence goes on along the minus strand of JARFJB010000966.1, from coordinate 2,831,215 downwards.
ACAATTTTTGCTTTTGAGATCTTTAACAATTCAAAGTTCAAAACGATTTAAATTAAATTTTGAATTTTACTGCCTTGTCTAACGTTCTTTTTGTAATTTTGATCCAATGATATAATCGAACTTTCTATGCCTACTATGGTTTTATCCAATGGAGGTTAAAATTACGATTATATTTCAAACCTTTACTTAACAAATCTATTTCTTCTGTTAAAAGTCTCAGAAAATATGTTAATAACGATATTTTCCTTTGTGACATTACCACTTTGCTTGACTTGTTGAATATACATAATTTTGATAATTTCTTCTAATGTGAAAATCTTTTAGCGATAACTTTATGATCAATGACCTCATCCATGTGACGCAAAAACGTAACCCACTCACCAAATTCATTAGAATTTAAACCTGTTAGAAGTTTTAAATGTAATTTATAATCCTCTAATTTTAACTTAGTTTTGAATAATAACATTTAATTTATAAATCTAGCTATTTCAGCTTGGCAAATTCAAGCGACTCTTTACCTCCATATGAATTTCAATTACTTGCAACATTAATAAAAGTTGGAAAACAATCTAACCTACGTCAATCTATTAGAAATTTGAAGTCATTATTAATTAAAAATGTCTTAGTATTAATTTTAAAATACCTTAACCGGGGAGACATCTCACTTGAAAAATCTGGAACACTAGCACTATGGCAGGATCTGTAACAAACAAAATACACCCACGTACCACACAAAATTAAACAACACCGAACATATTTCTGAAACATGCATGCCAATCATCGGAAGGCAGCATACGTTTAACAGAACATTGTCTTTAGACTAAATGCTTCATCTGTGAAAACTGAAATTAAAAACAAGTAGAAGGAGAGTCAATAAGATCACCGATTTTACTTGTAGAATAGCAGACCTGTTTCTGGAAAACACTTTGAGTGAGATATGTACACGACATGTTTGTAATCTGGAATCATTTAAAACAGAAACTGAATCGTTCCCTAGACGACATTAGCTACATGCGCCGTAACCTACAATTTGATTGATCTGAATAATCTACAAGGCGATTCATCCTCGACACTAATGGGAATATCTTACATGTAGATATCATTATTTGATTTAGCCGGATTGCTTAACGCTTCATTAAAGCTATCGGTTTCTTGTTCATCAATAGTGAGCTACCGTACTGCATGAATTATTCTCACTTACATCGTAACTTGATCTAGTCGAATCCACTAAATTTCTTTAAGACAATATCGTTTTTTTTTTTCAAAGCAGTATAGATCAACATATACATTTATTTATTTTTTCTATAGCAATTGTTAAAGTGTGCTCTGAACAACTCAAATCAATAGAACAAATTTCAATTGAACCGCAAGGATAGCTAAAGTTGAACTTTAACAGCAAAGGTAGATAAAGTATTTTAATTTTCTTAATTTTTGTTTATATACAGGTACAACCTATTTTTAATTTTTATCTGCATTAAACATAACTTGAATATTGCAATTTACATTTCCAGAATTATCAAACTTTGGAACAGAACCTGTTTCATGTGAAAAACGTACAGCCGACGTAGAGTTACATGAGCTTTCTATTCCACAGAGTATTTTCTTTGACATATCAATTTTTTTCGCTACTGAGTCTTCTATATAAGTTTCGGCGGCGGAAGATGGCTTCCATTCTCCTACACACTTTACTGCCATCAGGTCAGCACCAGAATTTGCCAGAATTGTGGCTGCAGAGCGGCGAAAACAATGGCCAGTGTACATTTCTGAATTGGGTAATTTCCAAAAATCGGTAATTTTCTTAGGAATATTATACTAGGTGTTTATCCCCACAGGTTGAACTGTACACTTTCTCTGTCGATAGTTGATGAAGAACTTTCGCTGAGGCACGTTCTTAGGACGTAAAGCAACGTATTTTCTCACAATATTCAAAACACTTACACCACATTCCTTATCAGTGATGCAAAATGAGTGATCGTGTTTAGTTTTTGTGTCAATAACTGAGACGATTATGACAGATTTTCGACCATGAACATTAGAACTTTCTAGTTTGTACAATTTATTGTACCAACACGTTCCATACAAACCCAGTACCGCAACAACCTGTAATTTATAAGCCAAATTATGAAGTCACCATTTCTAAACGATTTACCTTCACAAGCAGATAGTCGTCATCTGAAGCTTCTTTGAAAAATCTCCTAACATCATCCGATTCAAAGACTGGACTTTTTAGACTTATAACCATCACTGAGCTCCTTCAGCAATGCAATCAGTTTGCTGTATCTGAAAACATTATGTTTAATTATTTGACAGAGCACATACACTTGACATATTATTTACTTTGAAATGTCACAATTTTGATTCAGTAGCAGCGGAGACTTTATCATCGAGTAATACGACCACAATGTTGATGGCTTCACTTTCTTTGACTTTTACGAAAAGTATGCCAGAAGTACCTTTTCACTCACATGATTTATATTCTTTACGCTTTTCCACCTTTGAAAGCACGTATATTCTTTTAGGTATATCAACCTCGATTTTTTGGGCAATAATTTACTCACTGCCTCCATCACCTGTTCTTTCACATCTGAGGGAAGTTTTTCTTGTTCGAAATGGGTTTCCCAATTATTTTCACTCATTTTTACTTGCACTGTATTCAGAACAGCATACAAAAGCACATAGAATAAACCACAAATTCTGATAAACAACACTTTGTTTTATTCCGTGTCAACCCTAGAAACCCATACTAGTGAGATTTTAAAACGTGACTAACTCAATTAATATTTCTTTAATTTTTCGTTAAAAATTTGCTATTGAAGAAAATATAATATACACGACGATAAAATACAACTATCGACTCGCGAAAATTAATTCATTCGCTCCTTCGTCGCTCATGAATTAACATTTTTCACTTATCGATAAAATTGTATTTTATCGTCTTGTATAACAAATAACTATTATTTCATTATTAATATAGTATTATACTGCTTATTATTTAGTAGGTAGTACAGCAGTAGATTTAGATAAAACATTAGACGTTAAGGGCTAAGTAATATTGTTTATTTGGTATTCATCCGGAAGTACATGAAATTGTGAACGACGGAGCAGTCTGTGTGCATCATCTATAAATACTATCGGCAAGGCATTTATTAAGTTAGAATCATTTTATAGTTGATATACCAAAATCTTTCTTGAACGAAGCGTCATTCCAAACTAATGATTTACACGTCATGTACAGCTAAAGTATTTTATAAGCCCAGAAAGTAAGTTGATTCATATTTACACAAAGCGGTGTTTGTTTTAGTTTCCAGATTTACTAAATAGTACGTGATGCGTCTGGCTATGATAGTGATAGCATGTCGCTTATACGTATGGCTTTTTTTTGTTAAGTTCTGTTCTAACTCGCTGCAACGCCGTCTCCTTCTGTATATCTGATAGTGCTCTTTGATTTGATCTATTTTGATTATTAATTTTATCTTATACTTCTCTTATCTTACTGAAGCACTAGAAAAGTAAGGGGTATACTATTATTATTAACCCTCCTGTTGTGTTCGGGTCGATATGACCCAATCGCGTTCTTCTAATGTACATAATTGGTTAATTTATTTAAATATTTTGTTGCCACTGCATGAATTTTATTTTATTACTCTAATAACGGTGTACCTAGATTGATATTAGAAAATTATAATTAGTTTTTTTTTAAATTCATTTATTACACTAACTGCGTTTGGGTCTATATGACCCGGTGATTTGTGTGGTTCAAATTAGAAGAAAGAGAAACAGACTGTCATCATAGACGAATGTATCTTATTAGTTTTGGTTTATTTTCATAAATATAAATAACTTACATAATATTGCATCATTATTGCGCAATATTGTGCATATTGCATGCGTTATTTGCGTACCAGTAACCAAGTTTATTCCTGTCGAGACTTGTCTGTGAGCATCGGTGTGTTAGTTTCGTAGTAAATATCAAGCTGCTATCAAGGTGCTATAGACACGTTAGGCAAGTTAATAATAACATACACATGCAGACGGAAAACTAAAAGATGGCCAATGACTATCTTTTACAATATCATTGATGTTTCAGCTTACAACTGCTTATGTACTGTGGTGAGAAGTAACTCCAACCTGGAATGCTGGAAAACTTACAAAACGGCGACTATGTCTTGAAGAACTGTGTAATTCCATGATCACTCCATGATTGTAAGAAAGAAAACGTCTCCCCCGAAGTATTCCTGCAGCTGAAATGGTTATAAAGTCACGTTCTTCAACCAGTAATGCCGAAGTAAGGGAACAATCAACCACAACCAAGCGTAAAAGATGTAATGTTGGTCCCTCTTCAACTGATAATAAAACTAATATGGTATGTTGTAATTGCTCAAAATACCTATGTAAAGCTCATATAAATTACTACTGTCAAGACTGTAGCAAAAAAATGTATATACCTAACTACTCCGTTTTTCAGATGTTCTTTACATAACTTTTATAAAATGTAACAAAAGTAAAATAATGTAATATAATGTAATAAGTAGTAAATATTACACCTGATTTCTTATCATGATTTACTGTTATACCAATTTAACTACAATAAAACGACAACTATAGGCTCCTGGGTCATAATGACCTGAACACAATAAGTGAAACCAAAATGTTAACACAGTTTGAGGGTTAACTAATTATATTTCTTTTGTGTTGCAACGTTAACGCAGGGCTTTCTTGCGGGAATTTGTACTTATTAGGGCATTAACGTTCTGGGACCTGTTAAGTGGGCATATATTTCCGGTCCATCTTATTTCGACGTGAGATAGTTACGACGCGACATCATCTTGACGCGAGATCATCTCGACACACCTTCATCCCGACGCGATCTCATATCGACGCGAAGTCATCCTTTAAGTAATCACGTTTTGTAGTATTGTAGGATTGATTCAAAAGTATTATGTAAATATATCATGTAATTTCTTAATGTAAGTATAGACTTGAATTTAGGGATCCTTATATTCTGTTATAAAAAGGAAACTCTATATAGATTATTGAATCAGTCAAATACAACTAGGTAAGAACATAATATAAATACCAGATTTTGCACTACGGCAATAGGGTAATTAACGAATTAAACAAATTAGATTTTGTTTGATGATAATTCAATATGAGTATTTTTTTCTTTGTTTATTGACCGGTTAATTGACGGATACTGTGAATGAGGATTACGAGTATAAAATAATAAATTATTGCCGAAGAAAATAATGTAAGTTAAAATCCGTAAGCATCAATTAACATTTTCTAGGTAATTGTAATACTTCACAGTATAAGGATCATAAATGAGAGTGGGGGTTTTATAGTTAAGTCTTTCGCGTACCTTATTAGTGTTTACATTGTATTCAAAATAATAAGTTCAATTCGTAAATAATGTAAAATATGAGCATAATGGATACTTGTATTGTATAGACAAAATACATTATCTCCCTCTCCCTCTCCCTCTCCCTCTCCCTCTCCCTCTCCCTCCCTCTCCCTCTCCCTCCTCCCTCTCCCTCTCCTCTCCTCTCCCTCTCCCTCTCCCTCTCCTCTCCTCTCCTCTCCTCTCCTCTCCCTCTCCTCTCCCCTCTCCCTCTCCCTCTCCCTCTCCCCTCTCCCTCTCCCTCTCCCTCTCCCTCTCCCTCTCCCTCTCCCTCTCCCTCTCCCTCTCCTCTCCCTCCTCTCCTCTCCTCTCCCTCCTCCCTCTCCCTCTCCCTCTCCCTCTCCCTCTCCCTCTCCCTCTCCCTCCTCCCTCTCCCTCTCCCTCTCCCTCTCCCCTCTCCTCCCTCCCTCTCCCTCTCCCTCCCTCTCCCTCTCCCTCTCCCTCTCCTCTCCCTCCTCCTCTCCCTCTCCCTCTCCTCTCCCTCTCCCTCTCCCTCTCCCTCCCCTCTCCCTCTCCCTCTCCCTCTCCCTCTCCCTCCCTCCCTCTCCCTCTCCCTCTCCCTCTCCCTCTCCCCTCCTCTCCCTCTCCCTCTCCCTCCTCCCTCTCCCTCTCCCTCTCCCTCTCCCTCTCCCTCTCCCTCTCCCCCCTCTCCCTCTCCCTCTCCCTCTCCCTCTCCCTCTCTCCCCCTCTCCCTCTCCCTCTCCCTCTCCCCTCTCCCTCTCCCTCTCCTCTCCCTCTCCCTCTCCTCTCCCCTCTCCTCTCCCTCTCCTCTCCCTCTCCCTCTCCCTCCCTCCCTCTCCTCTCCTCCCTCTCCTCTCCTCTCCCTCTCCCTCCTCCCTCTCCCTCTCCCTCCTCCCTCCTCCCTCTCCCTCTCCCCTCCTCTCCTCTCTCCCTCTCCCCTCTCCCTCTCCCTCTCCCTCTCCTCTCCCTCTCCTCTCCCTCTCCTCTCCCTCTCCCTCTCCCTCTCCCTCTCCCTCCCTCTCCTCTCCTCTCTCCCTCTCCCTCTCCCTCTCCCTCTCCCTCTCCCTCTCTCTCCTCTCCTCTCCCTCTCCCTCCCTCTCCCTCTCCTCTCCCTCTCCCTCTCCCTCTCCCTCCCTCTCCCTCTCCCTCTCCCTCTCTCCTCTCCCTCTCCCTCTCCCTCTCCTCTCTCCTCTCCCTCTCCCTCTCCCTCTCCTCTCCCTCTCCCTCTCCCTCTCCCTCTCCCTCCCCCTCCTCCTCTCCTCTCCCTCTCCCTCTCCCCTCCTCTCTCTCCCTCTCCCTCTCCCTCTCCCTCTCCCTCTCCTCTCCTCTCCCTCTCCCTCTCCCTCTCCCTCTCCCTCTCCTCTCCCTCTCCCTCTCCCTCTCCCTCTCCCTCTCCCTCTCCCTCTCCCTCTCCCTCTCCTCTCTCCTCTCCCTCTCCCTCTCCCTCTCCTCTCCCTCTCCCTCCCTCCCTCTCCCTCTCCCTCTCCCTCTCCCTCTCCTCTCCCTCTCCCTCTCCCTCTCCCTCTCCTCTCCCTCTCCCTCTCCCTCTCCCTCTCCCTCCCTCCCTCTCCTCTCCCTCTCCCTCTCCCTCTCCCTCCTCCCTCTCCCTCTCCCTCTCCTCTCCTCTCCCTCTCCTCTCCCTCTCCCTCTCCCTCTCTCCCTCTCCCTCTCCCTCTCCCTCTCCTCCTCTCCCTCCCACGGTTTTCTTGGGAGCTGCAGTGAGTCTCATAGTAGCCAACAGCTAACATACAGTGGAAAACCAGTTCTTGTATTTAAAATTTAGTGATCCCCAATGTGCAGGAACAATTATCCTGCAATCTTACCATCAACCTCACCAATACACGTCAACTCTGTTCACTTATAGCAGGAAGCACCCTTCGTGCAATGCACGCCACAAGTTTTCCGTTGTAATTCCCACGGGTCAAATATTTGTCATGTGGGAGATTGTTTTTACGGCTACTTCGAGTAGTCACAAGAAAAACCATTGAAATATTGAATAACATAGAAAAATCAAAATAACTCATAAACAATAAGAGATTGGTATAGGATAGTCATGAAGAATTGTGTGGTTTTTGATTCTCCTTAACACAGTCTAAAGATATATACGGTAGTTTATTTAAGAAAAAATGATATTTTTGAATTTCATGTTTCATAGGTTTGAACATATATTTTGAACACTGTAGCATTTGTTTCTAATACCTTTGCTTCAGAACATAGGTTTAAGCTTGGACTTTCTTTGGCCCAGATATAAAAGTTTTCCTAACAAAACGCAAGATGGTACATAATATTAATGTTATGCCCGTAAATCCGACTTTTTTGGATAGAATTCTAATTATTTCAAAAAACACAAATTTTACATGCATGAAACATATATAAACAAAGTTTTATAATTGTACGCAGAATCCAAAAATAGAACTATATACATTGTATTCCATTAAAAAAGTACTTTTGACTTGCTCTGATTTTTGCAATTCTTTGTATAGTCAAGAATAGTTTTAAAATACCATGCTTACTAGCCTGTAATATGATAAATACATTTTATTGACAAAATTTACCCATAAAGCACCATTTGGTATATCCTGTAACCAAATATCTGCAAAGGATAAGTGTACCGATAACACATTCGTGGTTAGTAAAAAACATACATCTGCGCTAAACAATTTCAGTTTTTGACAAGGGTGCCTGATTCTTGTCTGACAGAAGGTTCACTGCCAAGCACGTTACAAGAGAGCCAATATGACCTCGATCTATCACAAGACCTCAATGTTACGCAAGATAGCCAGTTCTCAGACCATAGTTGGGGAGACTTTTAGTAGAAGTACTCAATTTAGGAGACCGAAATCTACTTTAGTAAGCAAACTTATAACCTGTATTCATTCCCAGACCAAGCAACCATCAGTTATACAAAACCAACCAAAAGAAACCGATGACTTGGCCTTGTTTAAGTCATTGTGAACATGTCTACACACACTGTCAAAATGAAAAATTGAGTTTTCGAATTGATGTGATGTAATTATTAACTCTCTACACCAACCAACAACCAAACAAATGCACACCCAATTTTCCAAATTTTACACCCGACCCCAGCAATATCCAGGTATGGTCAATTTTCAAAATACATGTTTCTATACGTCAATGACTTCACACACATTATATACTACAGTATCCCCGGGCTTTCACGTGCACCATATTCTACACAATTACCTGGGCCCTCACACATCATATCCCAGAGTGTTACCTGGGTTCTCAAGCACATCACATCCTACAGTATCATTTAGGCCCACATTCGCCCCGTTTAATAGTCCTTATACAGATACTTACACTAATGATTTAAGAAGTAAGGTATCACCAAAAACACCATGTTCTCTGATGAATCAGAAGCTTCAGTTATTTCACAGGCAAAGTCGATATTATTATCGCTTTAAAATAAATAATTCCTATCTGTATTGTTGCTATGGTGTCTTATAATACTTATTCTGTCAATAAACCGTCTACTTCTTCAATTGTTATTATACTTACCTTAACGTCATTGTCAACATTTCCTCTGGTTCAAACGTAATTCCTCGTACAAACTCCACATTTCCAATAAATGTTTCACATGACCCATCGAATGAGCATTTCGACATACGGTAATAATAAATTAAGCAATTTCTCCGTGTCGAGCATTAATTCCTCATGAAGTGTATAATATGCACCTTTGCAAAGACTTGCACTATTAACCGCGTGACCTACAGTTAAAAAACATTTCTCGAGTAGTTTTATATGTATCCTGCACATATTTCATGTTTATTTTCACACATTTGTTGATTATCGCAATTTTCTCCTTTTATAGTTTTCTCTATAATACTTGTCACATTCCAATTTTTGGCTATCGTTGCCTTAATGTTTTTGGATTTGTGTTATTATTTGTGTTAAATTTTGTGGATATGTTGATATATATATATATATATATATATAATTACGAATACCAGTGTATATATTTTATCGTCTATAGGATATTTAGTCACACCAATTTTTGTTTTATGCGCAACGCGGAATTTGAGGATCGATTTCCATTCCTTTTGCATTCCAATGCATGTCGTATTTTAAGTTGACTTCCCTGCTTCTAATTACATTTTTGTATTAATTTATTATATTTATTATTAAGAAAAGTTTGTACCGTTTTAAGTTGAAGATATATGGACCATGTCTCACGTTTAAGGAAGCGTGGTGAATGAGGTCAAAATGGCGTGCGTATAGTGCTTTGGATGAAACAATTTGTTATCTTAAACAACAGTTTGAGATGGGGATACATTTGTGTTTATGTCACTAGATACAGAAACAGGCAACATTACGTCTGCTGTTAATTACGTATCCTGTTAGTTATTGCAACTGTAGTGACCACAACATATATGAACTGGTTGCCTTGGGTCGAGCATACCTTCAGATTGTTGAAAATTTCTGGAAATTGTCTTACCTGATGTTTTGCCTTGTGGTATTGTTAAAAAATGGAGTTCCCGACAGCAATTCATTTTTATATAATATATTCACTTCATCTTGAGTGTACAACATTTAAGTGCGCATCGTTTGTAGTGCAAATTACGTTTTTATTAGGTAGACAAACTAGATTAATTGATTTACGAACATTAGAATAAAGCGAGCCTATTATTATTTTGGAAACTTTAATACTGTTGTAATGAAAATGAAACAGCTGACTTCGGTTAGTATTTTCTAAGATAAAAAACATTTAAGTGCATAACTTTACTTCAGCTGTACTTTGTTGAATTGGGTCAAAATAAATTTTGCTATCACATTGCAGTTATACAATTCCACTCAACTCTTCCTTTGAAATAATTCTACGCAAAAATAGGTTACTTTTTATGTATGGTTAGGTATCGATTAAAATTAGTTTACTATCGTAAAGCTTTGCGAAAAGTTAAGTAATGCTTTAATTGCTTATATACTGATAATATTCAGCGGATATCATTTTGTTTTATTAAATATACCAGTAAATACAGCTGTGGTTTTGTTTACTAGGATCACATGAGGTATTAAAGTACAACTTTCTCATCTTTGTTGTATTTTAATTATTTAACCTACAAAACGAGTGGCGCCTGGGAATTTACTTCCCCAATTACAGCTATGGATAATATCTCTGCCTCCTTTACTACATTGTAAAGAAAAGAGTTCTCAATCTACCGTAAGCTTCACTGAGCTAGACCGTGGTGCAAACTTATCTTTTTTCTATAAGCCAAAATGTCTCTTTGTTTAAGTTGGCTTTCGTGAGGAGGTTAAATTTTTATTTGTTATATACTTTTCATGAAGTAATAACAAATGTATATTACAATATATATGTATGTTTTCAGTTGCTGTAATTCAATTTAAATAATATACCCTTCAACAGAAATTGTATACATTTTAATAGATCACAAAAGGACCATTAGTAAAAACAAAAGTTTTTGAAGTGCCTGTTAGCATTCGAAAAGTCGTATTTAAATGTATAATGTGTAATTGCTAAAGTTTAACTGTGTTACAATGGTCCATGAATAATTTTATAACCAAATTTGCTAATAAAATAGTATCTCATTGAACGTACCTAATTTGATCATTTATATGCACGATTTGGCGCCCATTTTCATTTTATTGTTAACGAATATTATATTTTGAATAGCATAGTGGTTTAATAAAGGTTATATTATAACTTTGGCACATTTATCAAATTTGCCATGATAGAAATATTCGTAATTGATCAAAAACGCTTTTAGTACCTGCTTCTAAATAAATTTCATTAAGATAATTCTTGCTCTCCAAACTCTTACTTGATAAATTATTACGTTCTAAAATTACAGCTTTTACATCAATATTACGGGAAACATGTAGATATATTTTAAACTCATTAATTTGGAAGAAAGTTTGTGTTAAAATCAAAAAGTATTAGTATTTAATGTTCTTACGCGAACAAATTTAATCATGGAACAGATAATTCTAAGCGAAAATTGTATAGAAAGCGTTTTCCTTTTGCATTATTTATTGGTGTTAATTTCATTATGATTTGGGACAACTAATTAGTTCACGTTGTTCTTTGTTACTAATAATTTAATTTAATTTCTTACAAAACCTAAATTAAATTTATACTCAGCTTTATTCATTCCCTAGATTTAAAAAAAATGATAAACATTATTAAAATTTTATTACAAAATTTAAAGCTTTTGGAACTACTCTGTTTCGGAATTATTGCGTTTACAAAATCATTCGTGTATACTTGGCTAAGATTTTGAGATTGAAATGATAAATGTATCACTACTAATTTTAAATTAAGTCACCATTTTAAATCCATCCTGAAATTAAGTTTTGTTATCGTTTAGAGCTGATTGTGTCAAGACCTTTGCACACAAATCACTACAGATGTTACACTAGTATGAGAAAAGCGAGATGGAAACCTGTGGTAGGTATAAACCATTAAGAACACCAACGCATCGCAACTTTTACGTGTATTTCGGTGTAATCTGATACAATATAGAGCTACAACTATATACATGGGTAAAATTAGTACGTACCTAAGTCTTATATTGCTTCGTAACTGTTTTTGATAGAGAAAATCTTTAAATATGAAAGTTGTGTATTAGCTTTTTCTCCGTACCCTAAAAATATCTACAATTCTACAGAGTATTGCATTTTCTGGTACCAGCATCCAACTTATATATTTTAAACTGAACACCCGGTATGTTTTTAAGTATTCTTATTTTGTCGTCAATCGCCTATCTGGTAGTGTTTTGTTTTTTTTTAAATAGAATCAGCCGTTACAGAGTTACACAATTTTTTGAAAAATGTGACAGATTAATCAAAAATATTTTGTCAAACCTTTGTCAAGATCATCTACGGTCATCCGAAAAATTAAAAGTTAAATTCCTTTGTACAGAGTGTTTGCTACGTTGGCAAAATCACTTTATATTTCGGTTGGCCATAACTTAATTTTTTTAAATGGAGCACCTTATATTTAGTAAGTAATTCTAAATTCCTTTCGATTTTATATTGAATCTCCTGTACCTAAAGTTGACACTTTTTAAATTATTGCAATTTTAAAAATAACAGGGTAAACGAATTGTAATTTTTTAAGGGCCTGTGGAAGCAACTGATAAAACAAAACAATTATCTGCCATATTAATTCGCTGTAAATTAGCATTTGTGTGTTTTGCTGCATAAGTTCACTGTTTTGTGCATCAGAATGAATTTTTCTAGGGAAGTGTCTGTTGATATGATCTGTGTATTAGGAGAATGTAAATGAAACTGTCTTCTTGTATTCCGGAAGCTATTCTCAAAGGTATCCTGACAGAAGACACCCACCTGAACTTAACTTCGAAACACTCAAAGGGAGGTTTGAAACAACATACATCGTTAATTGTAGAAAACGTATGAGTGCAAGACCAGTCCGCTAGAAAAATTTCTCAACGAACGGTTAATGTAAGTCATACATATTCAGTGTACCGTATTTTGAAAAGTAATAAATTCCATCCCTACCATATCCAAAAACACGAGAAAATCTTTACGCAATATTTAGAAAACTGGAGCCAATTTCGTGAGTGGATTAATAACAAATTGAATGCCGAACCAGATTTTTTTAACTGTGTCCCTTTCCCGATGAGGCGACATTTAGTAACAGAGGCCTCCCTAATCACCAAAATTTTCATCATTACGCAACCGATCAGCTCGAATTCCTGAGACCAGTTGATCATCAATATCAGTGGTCAATAAACGTGAATGGAATTGTCGCTACACAAGTTGTTAGTCCACATTTGTTGAGAACCATCTTAATGGTCAAATATAACTCCACTTTCTTGAACATGAATTGAACGATTTACTGCAACATGTCCCTGAAAGCGTTGTCCCTAGATTGTGGTGCCAACATGATGGTGAATCTTCACATTCGAGGCTTAATGTGCGAATTTTTTTAAATATTAGATTTCCTGGTCGCTGGATTGTATGAGGCGGTTCACAAAACTGATGTGCTAGGTCTCTAGACCTATATGTACTAGATTTTTTCCTTTAGGGCTGTATAAAGAATATTGTTTGCCAAACTATTCCATCTACTAGCGAAGATATGAAAGAGATAATTAGTGATGATTTTCCCATTACATGCTAATTGATGTTCGACGTTCATTTACGGAACAAATTTAAGTGTGCCTGCAACAAAATGGCGGTGTGTTTGAACACTTATTGTAAATTGATCTGATAGTTCCTCTCAGTGTGGGAAGTGTAAATTAAATTGGGCCGGTTAGCATTTTGGCCAAAAGGGCACTTTTTAGGGGTGGAAGGACAAGTGGCGCTATAAAGGGCAGTTTTTATGTTATTAATTATATTTGTTTTGTTTATAGCACAATCATGTTGAAATAATGATTGAGTAAAGATTGCTATTTGGTGTATACAACAATTTTGCGGATGTTGAATGCTCGAGATTTGTGTATAGGATTTTTAAATTTAATTTAATTTGTAAAACGCATGTGATTATCTTTGTTTAAAACGTGTGTAACCCAGCTATAAACAAAAGAAATGTAACAACACACCAAATTGTAATTGTCTGAAGAAGCTTACCAAGTGGTTAGCGAAACGTTACAGAAATATATGTAAACTGACACTTAAGGATTCACTTTCTTAAAAGACGACCACCTCGTGGTGGAAAAAATTTTCTTATACATAAATACCACATTTCAGTTAATGTTAATCGAATAATTTCCACACCACTAATTTATCAGATTCGTAGCCTTAGACACTCTTTCGATTCCTAGTGAAGATCTTAAGTCCGTAATTATTAAGTTCATTGCACTGAAAGCTCGTTCGTATTCAGCACTTGATATTGGAATGCACTTGATACACATCAGCAAGTCATTCAGTTCAGGACCGATCACTTTCCCTTTGCTTTGCTTGCATCTACGGAAGCTCCTCACAATAGCTTCGTTATTCAGTTGGAAACAGTCACAAAGGGCAACAACTTCCTTCTCGCCATAAAGAACACTGATGTTATTGTCCCAGTAAATCGGAAACAGCACTTTTATTTGTTCCACAAGAAGTTCATAGGCACTTTCATCTACTTGTGAATCAACATCAAACGACCTGCATGTGAAGATCTCACGGTAAACATTCTTTTTGTTTAGATTGTTTTGTACACTTCGATAGAATTGAGCGCGGGGTACCACAGTTGCAGCACCTCTGTTTCGACCACCACTCTCATGCAAAGTCACTCCTGCAAATTTCGATATCTCAGCAGCCTTCAAAGCTTCAGATTCGAAACGTCCAGGTTCGTCCACTCTCGCCTCGAAAACAGAGATTTGAATATTAATACTGTGATGTGCTTCAATGATCGAAATGTCACGTTTTTGCAGTTCGAGGGATAATTCACTCAGTTCACATAAAACATCGTACATAAGGCCCAAGTTCTTGACGAATTCAACCGAGTTGAGAAGACGTGCACAACCAACATATACGGTTCTGTCATTACTATCACGTTTTTCGTCTGATTCGGATTTCTATAAGAAAATTATATTGTTCGAACAACTTCATATAAACAACACAGACTATGAAATTAACAAAAACTAAAGCACCATGTCCATTAATTTATTAATTTTATTCATTAATAAGCCTCCCAATTAAAAGAGAAATTTAAAATCGTCATGAGAGATGTATTTCTATCGCTACAATTCAATGCAAGTAATTCGTCACGGAAATGGCTCCAAATGAAAAAAATGAATTGCATTTTGTCAACAATTTATCAAGTAACTTGAAATTTATTTCTATTTTTAATAAAATGAACGATTATTAATTTTCGTAATAAATTATACCAGACAAGCAAATTTTTCTTACCTTGCAGTGAGTAAACAATGCGGCATAGTTTTCCTAGACATCACGGACAGTTCTTAAGCTTGAAGCTACCCAACGGGTGCATAGAATTTTTCCTATCTTCAGCAACTCCACATCTAGGTTCTTCGCACATTCTTTTAATTCTCGCTGGTTCTTTGAGTTTGTAGAGTAAAGGCCATGAAGCTTTTCAATAAACACCTTGAAGTGATTGATTTGATTCAGTTCTTTCATGGTATCTCCAACACACAATTCAAGACGGTGGGCAGAGCAGTGCCAGATGACCAACTTTGGATATTACTGCCTCAACAATTCAGCAACACCTTTTATTCTTCCAAGCATCACTGAGGTACCATCACAAGTTACGCTTATCAGACTTCGTTGATGATTGGACTCCTGAATTCCGTTGCTTTTTAGCGTCGTAAGTACTTTTTTACAGATGCCTTTAGCAGACATGTCATTTAGTTCCACCAATTGTAGAAACATATTAACTGGCAATTCGGCTCCCTTAGCAACGGTACGCAAATAAATCGCGATTGACGATATCTGGCTTAGCGAAGTTGATTCGTTGAGAATAATGCCAAATTTTGCGTTTGATTGGACAATCTCCATAACTAGTTTGCTACGCATTTCCACACGAATGAAGTCAGCAATTTTGGCGCATGTCGTTTTCGAGTGGAGAATAGTGCCCATATCACAACCGTTCAGTTTCTGCATGTCAATATTTGAGGGAAGGTCCTTTTATGGTCGACAGTTTTTTACCAAATTATACACGGTACGAAACACGTGTTCAGTTGTTAGCTTGTTCGCAGCATATTTGTCAAGATCGAAGTCGTCCTTCGATTTCACCTTCTGAATGAGATCGGCAATAGTCTGGTGCGATTTTGAATTGACATGATCACGAATTCTTTTTTTCGAAGAAGCCTGTTGAATCAACTTGTCTTTGCCGTACTCCTCTATCTTTATCTTCGCCCAGTGCTCCACAGGTGTTATTTGTTTGATTTTAAGGGAAGATTCATATTTCTTAAGAAGACTAACTTCTCTGCAGTCAGAACATCCAAGTTTACCATTTTCGATGATGAGCCATCGATACTTTCGGCAGAACTCATTTCTTTGCTTGGTGTTCCAACCTTTCGGCAATGAATTGTCATCCGAGAAAACTACTATTTGATTCTGCGTATCTTCGTCGGCCATTTGAATGTCTGGGTTAGGCTGACCAGCATCGCAAAGCTGAAAAATGTGATCTTTTGAACTATCACTTCATAACAGTAAACAACCAATACATTCGGTCAACAATTACCTCTATCGCAGGTTCACCATGTGCAATTTCGAGCTGTGGTTCTTTTGCCAAACCAAAATCTGGAGCATGAGTTGCTGAATCATTTGAAATGTGTTCGTCTGGTTCGTTATGGAGAAGGTTGTTTTTATCATTCTGTGGAAATTCCTGTAGAATTATATGATTTAATTTTTAATCGCTTAAATAACATTTCCCAAACTTAAATTATTCAGGATTCAGCAATAGTTTCAATAACTTTCTCAAATGATGAAGTTCAAGTACTGCAATGAAGCAAATTTCACCATAGTATTTTCTGTGCTTACTTTAAATGTATCGTTCACAACTTCACATAAATTACAACAAATTACAAAAGTAAGAATAGTTATGAGTTTTGACAATATTTTACTGCAGATTAGCAGGAGGACCGACGACTTCTAAAAATTTGTTGAAATTTTTAAGATATAAGGACAGAATTTGGCTCAGACCTCAGAATATTACTATTTTCAAATTAATGTAATGCACTAATGCAGTGGTTTTGTATTTATGAAGAAAGGACAATTATAACAAGCGATAATAAAAATGATTTGATCAAATGGCCACCCTACCTGTGATATATGCTCAGTACTACTAGAATCCGAACTTGAATTTGAATTTGACCCCTGACCCTAGAATGGGATGTTCAGAATTTCGTGTGCATACACTGCATACTGTAGTTTTGTTTGAACTTTTGAACTCTCTAAGAAATTGATTGCAGTTTCAGCTCCATTTCCAATTCCGCCACCGTTAATTTGCATGCACGTGTTTGCATCTTCCGAATCTTGACCTTTATTGGATGTTGTATCGTATTTTGTTTTCTTCACTGCAGAACCGCCGAAAAACTTACTTATCTTTTTGCACTTTTGAGCAACTACTTGAGAAGCTCTTGCTCTTTCGCGATTATCACGGTCCTTTTTGGGCATAGTGATAGTTATTCACATTCACGTTGATTTTGAATTATGAAATTAATTTTTATTTCACTTTTTTTTTTGAATCTGTTTTTTAAATCTGTTAAATATTATTTTTCACTCTCAATAATATGGCCGTATGGCAAGCCGTTTTACCATTTATTCACTGTAGTCGTTATATGTCATTTTAATTCAAATCTATTTCCATGTCACTTGGGATAATAAAAATTACCCTATTTCCGTTAAGAAAAATGCCGTTTTTATTCTTAATTAAAATTTAAATAGATGTAATACACATTTTCATTATAATTAAGAAAAAAAATTCATAAAACCTATTGTTCCTTATGAAAAATTTAGGAATTTACTTGAACGAAAGTGTATTTTCCATTGACCAAAATTTAATTGATCTTTTAAATTACCATAAAATTATAAAAATAATGTTATATGTCATAAGAAATTAAATTAAAATTAAAATTGAATTGCAACGAACTCTAAGAATGCATTCAAATAAAAAATTGTTAGAAGGACGTCATATACCAACCTAATTAATCTTTGTGATTAGACATAAGTCCTGAAAACTGATATAATGTAAGAATAGCATGACATACAAGTATGTGCTACAAGAAAATCTTTAAAGCAAAAACATAATCATTTCCGTTTTAATTTAAAATAATTGTGGTATTTAAATTTTAATTGCGAATAAAAATGGCATTATTCTTAACGAAAATAGCGTAATTTTCAATATCCCAAGTGACATGGAAAATGGAAATAGATGTGAATTAAAATGGCATATAACGACTACAGTAAATAAATGGTAAAAGGGCTTGCCATACACTAATCACTATTAAATTACAAATAACGAATTACCACGACCCACTACGCATTTCACTAAGTTACTGATTAGTGATGTTACGAAGCTTCGACTGGGATTCTGAATATCGTAGCTTCCGTGACGGAAGTTCCGTCTCAAATTTCGACTCCGAAGATTAACGGACCATATTTTTCAAGGATGTTTTAGATTTAGAAATTGCCATGTTTTCTTCTTACCGTAATTGACTGATATTGATAACAATTAACATGGTAAGTATTTTATTTCAAAAAATACAACGCTTACACAACCAAGCGTGAAACCTTTATCTTATCGTGATTACCTTTACGCGACGGCAACAAGTATAGGTGTACCCCTAATTAATAATTATAATTAGTTTTTCTTTTTATAGTTTTTTATATAGCACTACATTCCTGGGACAAAGTCTAGATTGTCATTGTGATTGTATGTATGAAAAATTGAAAAGTGGTAACGCAAGTAAGTACCTACTACCTGGACCTTTACCAAGACAATTGCACTTTGCATTCAAGTTATTTTGTTAATCCTAAAATCCTTTCCTTGTACAGTTACGGACGCCTTCTTAGAATTTGCTAAAAATACATTTTAAATTGCTGCAGTTTGGAATGGTTACTTTTCTTTTCGTTTATTGTTAAGGTTGTTAAGCGCATTTTTACATGTACTTAGGTAGGTAAAGGCTTTTGAGATTTTGATTTTGGGCGATTTTTATAAGCTCCACTGGCATTTTGCATTTATCTGGCTGGTGTTATGGTAACAGAAACTACGGCATGTCTGTTGAATGTTCATCCGTCAAGTGACATATTTTTAAATTTGAGGCAAAGTTTTATCTTCTTTGCGACCCAGTTCGCTCTGTGATTGTTGACGGTTCGCCGTCAGTTAAGGCCGGTTCGCTGTGCCCAAAACAGGGCCGGTTCGCCGAACCTGCTACTTCAGGGCGGGCCGGTTCGGCGAACTGGTGCGAACCGCCACACTTTCTGCCCTGCTTCCTCTATTAATTCTATTATGCAGGTGTTAAAATTTTGTAACAAAAATGTCGTTGCTCTGTGTTGATGATTTGATCAACTTATTTTTTTATGATAATCTTGCAATATTGCACAGTTTTACAATGCCTCAGGTAAATAAATAAACCCCATATATATATATATATATATATATATATATATATATATATATATATATATATATATATATTCATTTACATAAATTCATGTATATAAATCAAAACTTTAAATGTTTATTTTACTAGAAAAACGAAATAAGTATGTAAATTCTATATATACACACGTATTGTTCAAAAGACGGATTAAATTTTACGTGCTTCAAAATTTGCTTTAATATGATGAAGAGACCCATGTAAATATCACCATGAGACATTTGCTCAAATGAAAACTGTAACGTGTTTGCAAAATAACGATGTTATTAGAATTCATTACAGGTACCTACATCATTTATTTCGATGATAGTCTAATATTTCTTGCACAAATGATATGTTACATCCAACTTTGTTTAGTCGGTGGAGTCGATTTTTAGATCCTCGGTAGGTGATATTATAACAAAATTGTTCAATATGTTAAAGGTCATCTGCCACCACATGTTTTCAACAGTACAAGATTTAAATAATTTTGACAATTTCCAACAGTTATTTTTTCGTACGAAAATATCATTTACTTTACCTTAAATGTCGTGTTTCTCGTTTAAATATGATTTTCGGGTTATGCCCACACCATTACTATCGTGGTACTAAGCAGCTGGTGTCTCCTTTTTATGCCATAACTTCACCTTTAATCTCATCGTGTTGATGCCACCCTTGTTAAGCGGTAAATTCTCGTTAAGTCTCACGTGATGCCTATAAAACAAGTAGGTTGCCAAACTAACTCAATGTGGAAGACCGCAGGTTGTCG
This sequence comes from Vesta saturnalis, assembly GCA_036346205.1. Taxonomy (NCBI): domain Eukaryota; kingdom Metazoa; phylum Arthropoda; class Insecta; order Coleoptera; family Lampyridae; genus Vesta; species Vesta saturnalis. The sequence continues at coordinate 2,811,060 of JARFJB010000966.1, read as the reverse complement.
TAAGACCAAAAATAACCCTCAACCATGGGTAACACACGTCACTGGCGCAACTGTGGTCTGGATTTTTATTGAACACTATTAGGCTAAAGCTGGTAGAAATTCTTGAACAATCACAGAATATAGGATTAATTCCGACTCTGCCAATAATTATTTATTATTTCTCACTTTAAATTTAGAAAGTTTACTTTAAACCTATAGATCTAAATTCGTGCCAAAATAATTAACGCCTAGCTCAGTAAACATTCACCCTGTAACAAATTCGGGCAACGATAAAGGTTGCCACTAATCCTCAAATTATTTATGCATTTGTGTGTGAGGTAATATTATTAACTCGCAAGTAAAACACTTTCACCATACTCAACTTTTTCAAATATATCCATTAAATTTTAACGATACTCTTCAATTTGCCAATCAATCCAACTTAACTCAAAATAGTGAATCAATATTCATTAATCAAATTTAGAAACACCCAAGAGGTTATCAAAATTAATATCAACTCTATTCAGTATCTCATTACTAATACTGGTGCAAGAAATTTACGCTCTTTAAATTATAGTAAGTACACTCAACTTTCTATTAAATGAGGATAATTAACTTTAATCATAAAACTTTCTTTTATAACTTCTAAAAGTCTGCAACAAATAATTAAATTATATACGTTAAAGGTTTATATGAAAAGCCAATAAACTGTAAAAGTACGTCAGAGCAAATAAAGATGAAACATTTTTTGCAAAATAACTAGGCTTTATCCTACTTCGAGCTATTCCTTACTAAAATAAAGAAATATATAATTAAATTCTCTACTACTCTTCTTGCAATTACTTTAGTCTAACCTGAAAATCTTTCCACTAACATTTAAAACGTTTATCTTGAAATAATCTACGGTGAATGAATAATTGATGCTATAAAATTCCTAAGCATTTAATACGTGTATTAAATGAATAAAATGAATCGAGTACACTTGTTATTTACTTCGTATATCTCCTGTATAATTAAATCTAGGTCATGCTCTTCAAATAACAGTACATTAGTAGTTGGGTATTAACTCATCTACTACAAAGGCAGCCAACCCCGACGTCAAACCAAAATCAACTACTCTAGCCATTTTTGTATCCAAAAATTGTATCCAGAGCAGTTTAAAGCACTAACCACACCTTTAACTTTCCAACCAGCTAACAGCATCAACTCAACGTCCATGCGCGAGATCCCGTGCGGGAGCCAGACATATTAACTGCATCCCCGTTGCCTAGAAGCGTCCCTTATATCATTGCGTAGATTTCTACCAACTTCCATTTGTTAATTCCACATGTTCCCAACTTTTAGTACACTTTCCACATTCAGCTAACTTTTATACCAATTATTTCCTCTTGCAAAACACTTCACCAAAGTGTAACATATGTGTAGTCTTAAATAAAGACTTTGATTGTGACTTTATTTAATTTGCTACAATACATCCACAAACTCACAAACAGTCGCACACGCACATACGCGTACAGACACGCACGCAGACACACGCACATACACATACACGCACACACGCACACACGCACATACGCACACACGCACACGCGCACACGCACACACGCACACCACACACACACACACGCACACACACACACACACGACACACCACACACACACACTCACCACAGCACACACGCACACAGCACACCACACACACGCACACAGCACACACGCACACACGGACACACCACATACGCACACACGCACACAGCACACACGTACACACCACACACGCACACACGCACACACGCACACACACCACACGCCACACGACACACACACACGACACACGCACATACGCACATGTACGCACGCACACACGCAGACACGCAAACACGCAGAGACGCAGACATGCAGTCAAGCAGACACACACTCAGACACGCAGACACGCACGCACCCGCACGCGCACGCCACACTCACGCACGCACACGCACGCACACGCACACGCACACGCACGCACACGCACAGCACACACACACACACACTCACATGCACGTACACACACCACGTACACACACGATATATATATATATATATATATATATATATATATATATATATGTCAATCGGGTACTTCAGGGGACATTATTTGTTACAGATCAGGCAGTTTGGGGACAAATGGGCACTTTGAGGACAGTCCTCAATGATCACATCCTCAAAGTGACCAATGGATGACAGTATTTTTTTACATTTTTTGATTGTCATCGTAACATGTGATTTATGCCATGTATTTAATTAGTTAACGTATTTTGATTGATCTTTAATAATGTACAACTAATTTCTTTTCCTATTCGTTTTTGCTTTGTTCATCTAGTGATCATTTAAAATAAAAACAAGCACGATTTGTTTTATATAATAGTAATATGATAATTTTTGTAAAAATTGGAAATTCAATCAAATTCATATTGTGGTTATTTCTTAAATATATAGTATTTAAGTCAATAGTTTCGGAAAAGTAAAACTAAAACAATTGTATTTCCAAACTAAAATTAAACCAAACATCTGTTGAAATACAATCAATGGTGAACACTTTTATTAACTTTTTGTACGAATAGATTCAAATATCCCTCAGGAAACGAGACAACAAAAAAAAGATTACCTATTACCACAGCAACCTGCAGGTGAAAGTAACGGTTTTAACAATACTATAGAAACTTAATCCGCTTAGAATGGTGAATTACAATCAATAAAAAAATTCATAGACCAAACACATGTTTAATTGGCAGTGATCCTTTAACTTAAATTATGATGCCAAAACAAGAAATCTATAATACCATATGAAATGTATTATGCTATTAGAAGTAAAAGCGATACTTTATGTGGCGAAGCTGAATGTTTATTTTACCGAACGAAGTGAGGCAAATAATTCAGCTGAGCTACATAAAGTCAAATATCAAACATAATTAGCAGGTAAAAGAATAAGAATCAGGACGCTTTGAAAGTAATGAAACCATAACAACGCACATTTAATAAGCACATTTTGTAAAAATAAAAATGCCTGGGCACAAAAGTACAACTTTTATTCCATGTCTGAAAAGTAAAACTTTTACCTTTGACATTGAATCATAAAAGTGTCACTTTTGTGACGTTTGCGAATAAAATAATTTACCGTGGGCGAAGTGTGTTGATGTAAATATAGTAAAGGGCCACCAAATGATTTTAAGTACCTAGCGGAGTATCTAATAAAAAAATTGAAAATGATGATAACAACTATGTGTCATTCATATATCCTAAAATAAAACCATTCTTAAACACTACTTAATATTTAAGACGAAAACGTTTACAATAACATGTAAACCTTTTCTCTACAAAAGCATTACTTATTCTAATTTTACCAATAGGTTACTATTTGGCATATTAAGATGAATTATATATAGTCACGTACATCCGAATAAATTCTAAATCAATTTAGGATTTATTGACCAAAATTGATATATGGCATTCTTTTCAATATAATCGACCTGGTGTGTCATAAATGTTATTTGTGTAGTAATTCATTGTTTAAAATTTTACTGGTTTATTATTTTTATAGTGTAAAGAAAATTATTTAATAGTAAAATGCAATTATCGCAAATTACTCTAAACTTAACAATTAATTCGATTGTGATCAATTTTTATTTGTTTTTTTTATGTATTTTGTAAAACGTAGTTTTAGTAAAGATCTTAAGTTTGTTAAGGAATTACTTTTTTAGGTGATACATAAACTCAACATTGTTTACTTTAACAAAAACGGGTTCGACGAAGAAACAAGCAAAAAAATAACTTATTTAAAAAATAGTTATTCACAATTTTTCAATATTAATACCAACAAGCAACACATGAAAAGGTTTATTTTAATTAGGTATAGCAAAGAACAGGAAATGATAGCTTAAGTATAGGTATAATTAAAGACAATTCCTTTTGTACTGTAATTTCCTGCTTAATGAGACTAGAAAATGATTCACCTCATTAAAGAATTTAGGGTTCTAAATCCACTAAAAACTTTTACTACATTTTGAGGCGAACAATTGTGTTTATTAAAGAAATTTTCCACTCGTTTAACAACCTAATTTCGATGCTTCCCTATAGAACGTTTTTAAAACGTAATAATATACTGTGAAATTATTTTGCATCGATTTTGCGATAAATAGCTTTTACAATAAATCAAAATCACATTTAAAAGTACATAAGATCTAAAAAAAATATACATGATCTCTCCCAATTTCCAAAATCCTTTTTTGAAGATGTATGGTGAGCATACTGTAAAAATAACAAATCCATCCTGGTAATATAAAATATACATGTATTAAAGTTGAAAGTACAGCACTTATTTTTCTAATATTGTAAAATTAAATACTTATTATGAAAAAAATCAAATTTTTTATTGATTCTTTGATTTGAAATACACCATTTATAAAAGTTCGAATTAAATCTAAAAAACAGAAGAGAATAATTATATAAAATAATTACCTGGTGTTTATATCTGGTGATCAAGAACCGAATATACCTAGAGTATCAAAAAAAATCATGACTCATTTTAGAGGGATAAAACATAGGGCCAAGTACCAAAAAGGTGGCAGTGCACGTTTTGCGAACAAAATTTCTTGGAATCGTTTACATAAAATTAGAAAAAATAGCAACCCTTACTTTTAATACATAAACAAAAAAGTAGTATATAACAATAAATAAACTTTTTTGTTTATGTATTTAATTTGACATTTGTCAACAGATATTTCAAAATTTAATTTTTTTCTAATTTTATGTAAACGATTACAAAAAATTTTGTACGCAACACGTAGGCTGTTACATTTTTGGTGCTCGGCCTTATATTTTATCCCTCGGCTACGCCTCGTGTAAAAAGGAACGGCCTCACACCAAGAAATATGTAAATAGCGCACTAGTTGCGAAAACTACTATTTGAAATATTTGTTGACAAATGTCAAATTAAATATATAAGCAAAATGTTTATATATTTAGTTATATACAACTTTTTTGTTTATGTGTTAAAAGCAACGATTACAAAAATGTCGTTTATTGGATGCACTTTTACTGCATTGATGAAATTCGCTGTTCTTAAAAAAAATCTAACGAGTTAAGATAAATTATTGTGTCTGAGTCACACTATCTTGTTTTATTTATTCTAAAACATTCTTTAATGACATAACTAGAAACATCATTACAGTAGTGTAATGTGCCGTGTTAAAACTATTTGATGTAAATTTGAATGAAAAAGGGAGTAAACTAAAAATTCATGCTTTAAGTTAAAAAATAAGAATATTGAATGCTTCTGACCAATCTTCGATTTTTAAACTTAAAAAACAGATTACTTTAATAACTTTGACAAAGAACAGTAAATGATGGCTTAAGTAAGGGTACAACTAAAGACAATTCCGCAAACTCATTCTAATGAGTATTTGAAATGATTTAAACAAATGTACTCCTTAATAAGTTTTGGTGCGGACGATGAATTTGATGTAGTAAGAACGGGCAAAATAATATAGAGAAAAGCGTCCAAAGTTAGTGTGAAGTTTAGTAAAATGTGCGCCGTGGCAGATTATTAATTTCCAATGGTAAGTAACTAAATCATTTTAATCTTCCTACGCACATATACATACTATTATATCCTTATCTAGAAATAAGATTAAAACACCTATTTATATTCTTACCTAGATTGCTCGTCATCTTGAAATCGTCCATAAGAACGAAGATGTACTCAAATTTACTTTATTGCCTAAGGGTAATCGTAGCGTTTAGAACAACTAGTTAGAGAGTTTTATACACTTTCATTTCAGGATCCTCTGAATGGTTAAAGATAATCGATGGTATTATAAAGAATGGGGCCTACCTTTATAATACCCACAGCAACTTTAATAAGGGGCAATTACTAGTATGCAGAAGGCCACGGGAATTATCTGATCCTGAGAAATATTTACCTTGTGCAAATTGTAAAGGTTTCTTTTCAAAAGTATCATTACGTAAGCACTTTAGAAAATGTTCAATTAGCCATACTGGTCAACAACGAAATATAATGATTTTGGGAAGGAAAATACATGGAAAGGTTCACCACAAAGCGAACGAAACACATAGGGAAGTAGTGTTCCCCGTTTTAAGAGAAGACTATTACAAAAATCATTAGGTATGATAAAACTGGTGATTGTGTACGGAAACAAAATGAGCTCTAAATACAGATCCGCACATCGTTGCCCTATGATTAGAAGCCGGATGCGTCTAATAGGAAGATTTTTATTGGAAATTATTAAGTTGCAACCTGAAATTAATAAATTTGAATTTGTTTACCACCCTAATACTTGGACTAGTCAATAGCCGCGGTTAATGCAGTTGCAGAATTAAACACAACCACACATAAATATAAACCACCATCAACGGCTTTCTGCTTAGGAACCTCTTTAAAAAAGTGTTGTAAAATTTTAATCACAGAGTGTATTAAAGATCAAACAATTGATAAAAAAAACATGTAGAAGAGTACTTACTACCCTTGGAAGAAGAGCTTCCACTGTCAGTGAACAAAACTGTTGAAGAGAAACAATCCGAAAATAGAAGACTGAAAACCGTTATCCTTCCAGCAGCAGACGACATAAGAAGATTGTTAACGTTTTTGAGCACAAATCGTAGAGAATGCGCTGAAAAGTTACATTAGCAGTTTTCTTATGAGACATGGAAAGACTTGGAAAGCTATACTCTAATAGAAGTACGTAGAGCTGGTGAAATAGAAAGAATGACCATTCCCGAATTTAACACTTATAAGGGAATTTAAGATGGCCACAACGAATTATTTAATTCCTTAGGAAGTCAAGCACAAGCTGCTGCTAAGTTATACGTGCGATTTGGAATTAGAGGAAAACTTGGCGGAGGAGTACTTGTCCTATTAAGTGTAAGTCTTCTAAAATGCATTACACTCATTATCAAAAACAGAAATATAGCTGGTGTATCAGATGCGAACCCTTTTGTATTCGGATTGCCAGGCAACCAAAACTATCTACGGGCTTGTACACAGTGTTGGGTAGGATCTAGATCAAAGTGATCTAGATCCAGGATCTAGATCCACTAAACGGATCTATGATCTGGATCTAGATACTTTGCTCTGCTAGGATCTAGTATCTGGATCTAGATCACATTTTAACAGATCTTTAGTACTTAAATCCAAAGATCCATTAAAATATTTTAAAATGTATTTTAAGGGTATTTTGTGAAATTTTTAACTGGCTTGAGGCAACAGAGCTTTATATTTAAAAAATACATTATGCTCCGTTACGACCGTTACATCCGTACCCCACAGAGATACATACACATTTACACAATTACCTACTGCCTGAGGCATGTTAAATTCGAAATAACCAATAATAGAACTATTCATTTCCTTTGTTAATATTTCCGTCGGTTGTTTTTGTTTCCCAAAGCTACAAAGGCAGGTAATGACAGCTAAGTGCTAATCTAATGACTTAATGAGTAATGACAATGGGGTCATCCATCCATTAAAGTAGGTACTTAAGTTAAGTGGAACTGGAATTCCCTGTTGCTAATTTAATCGAACAAAAGGAGGTAAGAAAAACAACAATCTTGTCTTCAGTTCTTAAGAATACGACTTTAAGTAAAGCACATTTGTTAATTGTTAGTTAGATCAACAATGAGTGACGAAGCTGAATTAATGGAAGTTCCGCCAATCTTAAGCGGTAAATTTTATAAAAGTTTATCAAAATGTGACAAGGTAGTGACCCAGTGTCTAAATTGTCCCGCACAAATACAAGGTCATGTGACTTCAACAGGAAATTTTATTCGGCATATGAAGGTACGTATTAATACAGTTTTTGGCAGAATTTTAGTATCATTCATTGGATTCTTACGAAATACATCATCTGATATATCAAAACGTGATTTGTAGACTTAATTTTTCTTATTAAATTCTATATGAATTACGTAAAGTATTTTTTGTTGCAAAATACTTAGTTTCTCGTGTGTAAAAGAACGTTTACAAAAGGTTGAGATTTCTTTCTTAAAGTCCCTAATGCATCAAAAAACTTTTTTAGATGTTTATGATACCTGTATTCATAAAAAGATGGGATTCAGTCGCTTTCAAAATTGGTGTTATCTAAATTTTGACTGAAACTTGAAGTGACTTCAATCTGAATTTTATAAATTAACATACACTTTCTCCTTTTTTCTAGAGAAAGCATCCAGTAACATTTAGCAAATTCGATGCAGAAAAGACAACAAAAAAGTAAAACCGAAATTTTATCAATGAAGAATTTCAACAAGACTAACATTTTTCAACGATCTACCAGTTCTACCACAAAGAACTCGGTTAACAAACTCGTCTTAGATTACATAATTGAAGAGATGAGGCCTATTTGTACAGTCGAAAAACCCGCATTTATTAGGTTAGTAGAAGGACTTTCTGGCAAAAAACCTTGTGACCGAAAAACGCTCAAGAGTAAATTAGAAGAAGAGAAATCAGCAGTTATTGGTGCTGTAATAGAAGAATTAAATAAAACCAAATACGTCTGTACATCTGCAGATGTTTGGAGCACCAATAACAAAAGTTATCTTGGTATGACTGCACACTTTATCGATGGTAATAGCTTCCAACGTAAATCTTTTGCATTAAGCTGTAGGCGATTTAAATTTGCACACACATTTGATAGAATTGCGGAATTAATAAGTGAAATTCATAACGAATACAAATTAAATCTCGGTAAAATTTCAGGAACGGTAACAGATAACGCAAGCAACTTTAATAAAGCTTTTAACGTATTTACTGCGTCTATATGTAATAAGAGCAGCGATAGCGAATTAACAGAGTTGCAAAATCAAAATGATGTAGATGTTGAATCATTACCTGCTTTTGATACTGACAGTACTTACGTGCTTTTGCCCGAACATTTTAAGTGTTGTTCGCGTACACTCAGCCTTGTAATTACGATAGATGCAGCTAAAGCATTTGAAAACATAAGGTATAAAAAAATGTACGATACTGTTTTTGGGAAAGCTTATTCTTTCTGGAATTTAGTGAGTAGGTCAACTAAGGCGTCGGATCAGTTAGAAAATGTTTGCGGTGTCAAATTGAAAGTTCCTTGTCCTACTCGTTGGAATTCCATGTATGACGCATGTGTTAAACTAATTAATATTGAAGCAAAATTAAGTGATGTTTGTAAGTTATTAAAATTAGACGTGTTCCAACTGTCAGATTTTGTGTTTTTAAACGAATATATTTCTGTTACAAAACCTATAGCCGTTGCAATAGATATTTTACAAGATGAAAAAACTTGTCAGTTAGGTACTGTTTTGCCAACAATTTTCAAAATTAAAGCTAGCTTAGAAGCAATGACAAAACTGACATTTTGTTCTAAATTAAGAGAATGTTTATTGAACGGCTTTACAAGACGTTTCTCTAATATAATGGATATTAAAAATTCTAGTAGTCGACCATACCTGTTATCCACAATTTCTAACCCAAAATTTAAATTATGGTGGTTAAAAATTACCCCCTTTCAAAATGAAACAGCATTCTGTCAAACGCAATTATTGTGTGAACTTAACAATTCCGGATTTCAAGAAAATCTTAATAATTCAGAATAAGAAATTCAGTTCACACTTACTGAAAAAAAATCCTCTGCCACGGACGAATTCTTTGATTTTTTAAAAATAAATACTCAATCGCAAACAACATTTGATTCAGAATGCACAAATTATTTTAAAGACACAAGCACTAACTATGAGCAATTAAATATGTACCCTGCTATAAAAGAAATCTTTTTAAAATATAATTCTATACTTCCTTCATCTGCCCCCGTTGAAAGGATATTTAGTATGGGTGGACTAATTTTAACTCCACGTAGGAATAGATTAGGTGATGATATGTGTGAGATGCTATTAATTTTAAAACAAAATAAAATAAAATTAAATAATAAAATGTAATTATGTAATGTATACTTATAATAATTTAGATAAATGTCCTTATCCTTATAATTGTATAACAACTATGTGTTAAGTTAAATTAACAATTAACATTGCAACTTGCAAGTGTAAATGTGTACCTAATACTAATTTTGTAATTTGTAGTGCGTTAAATAATTAATGTCAGTTTTCAATAAAACCTATAAAATTATATTTGTATATTATTTTCTTAATAATTTAACCTTACGGACTAATATTTGTATTACATGAAAATGATCATGGGAATGGGAGTACTACTCATCAGTAGCAATACTAGCAATTTTAGGAATGTCGGATCTTTATAAAAGATCTAGATCCCATTTCAAGGATCTTTGATCTTTATCTAGATCCATTTTTACGTACGGATCTTGGATCTTTATCTAGATCAGTTTTTAAAAATGTGTTTGGATCTGTATCTAGATCCTAAATAAATGGATCTTACCCAACACTGCTTGTACATTAATGAGAGCGTTTTCAATCAGCTGTGGAGCATCAAATCCAAAGGCTCTTCGTGGAACAGAACTGAGGAAGCAGATTGCAACTATGTGTGTCCAACTACAATTATAAGAAGAAGAAGTTTCCAATCTAGCCACTTTTCTAGGTCATACCGAAAAAATTCATCGGAATCATTATCGAATGCCAGTGGTAGCAAGATACATTACCCGAATATCTCGATTATTGGAGATAGCCCAAGGAAAAGCTATTAACAATACTGATCAAGATCTTCAAGAAATTGAAGGAGTAAATAAAGATACAAGTTTATCAAATTCCAGTGATATATGTAAGAAACGATCATGTATGATATAGGTTAACTTATATTTATACTAACGATTCCAAAGTTGGCAAAATTTTATTTAAAGAAATTTATTTACAGTTTCCCCTATGGGAAGCATAAAAAGGAGATCATGGAACACGCAGGAGAAAAAATCCGCGAAAGCAATAGTTCGAGAAAATTTAAAAAATGGACAATTGCCTTCTCTTGATCAATGCCAAGATGTGATCACCAGAAATCCTGAAATTAGCCAACGAACAGCCGTTCAGTTAAAAGCATGGATTGATGCGGAAATTAAAAGAACGCAAAAACATTCAACCAAGTCCAAAGGTAATGCAACTATATAATTTTCGAATAAACAAAATATCTAAGATGCCCAATATTGTGAAGTTTTTATGCCACTTTTTCAGTTACAGAAAGGAAACGATGGACAACTTCGGAAAAGGAAATTGTTGAGACAGAGTTTTCCAACCACCAGGAACTAATGGAAAAATTTGATGTAATAAGAAATAGATCGGTTGAGACCATTAAAGCTTACATAAATTATAAGAATAAATCTAAATAATTACATGTACATAGAATTCATAGAAGAGTGATGGGAAGTAATTTGACCTACTTTTTGAAATACAATAATGCCTCGTTAATTGGTATTTAAGGTCAGGAAGCAGACTGTTAATTTTAAAAAAATTTTAAATTATTATTAAGTCGATATTTCGAAATATTTCGAAATATCGACTTAATAATGGAATTTAAAAATTTTAAAATTAGTCTTGACCAATATAACGATATATTATATTATATATATATATATATATATATATATATATATATATATATATATATATATATATATATATATATATATATATATATATATATATATATATATATATATATATATATATATATATATATATATATATATATATATATATATATAAAACATAAAAATTCAAATCGAATGGAAGAAAAGAGCAATAATTTAACAGTGGAAAGAGTAAGAATGGGTTATCTGTACATATAGATGGTTAAATATCGTAATAGAGGCATTTAGTACATGACAGCCCATACTGCACTTGAATGTTTCGATAGAGTGCAGTTTCCTTTTATGAAATAATAATAGTTAGTACACAAATAATTTGCATTCCTGAATTACATGTTAAATTAGCTACTTTGTTTCGTTCCTTTTTGTGTTGCCGTGGTAATCATAATTTTAGAAACTGAGGTAATATGTTTATTGGACTTCAGGTATGAAGTGGAGTACAAAGAAGTAAGTTCTCTAAATTCCGGCGGTCTACCGCCGCCGTTGACGTGTACAGAATTTTACTTTCCAAGAAATCTAGATAACTACATTACCGCTTAAAACAAAAATCTTGTTTGAAGAATTGATAGATATCATACAGAATGGCTAGAAGATGATGATATCTAATAAGCAATTTAACTACGGATATGGTAGTAAAGGTTAATCGACATATTAAACAATAGTCTTTAGAAAAAAAGGCAGAAAATGCGGTACTGAACAACTTAAGGATTAAAACTGAAATAATAGAAAGATATGATAGGTTGAGTACAGGGGGAACAGTCTTCATTTACAGGTATCCCAATGTGTGTGCAAATTTTAAGTTTACAACATTACTAGGGATCTAGTATTACAAATAAATATTTCAACGTACCCTTTCCGATTTCCACGGAGACCACGTGAATTTGTAGTAGTTAAATAGAACATGGTATGTTGGTTTAGTTTTTAATTAGTGGAGTGAAATCGAAGATAAGCTATGTGTTTTAGTATCTCGCAGGTGCATCCAAATAAACCTGGAGTTAGAGCTGAATTGCACTACTTTCTTATAGTTGTATGGATCTTTACAAATTACCTAAAATGCGATGTGGCGGTCGTATTAAATCTGAAGGAAACCCCATCGATTTGATGTCTTGTGTACCCACATAAAAAGTGGTTAAATTGAAATTTTGATTGCGGTACTACCAAAAACGTTGAAAAATTGTACATAAGAAACTCAACGTTTCTGTGCTTTGATTTCTTCAGGAAGCAAAACTGATACTCTATTTTTGTTTTGATCTTGAGTCTGCTTCTTTATAGGATTATCTTCGTATTGAGAAATTCCTGAACGGTCCAATCTTTGAATGAAGAGCAACAAAACTCCAATTCTTGTTTTAATTTGTATTGGACGAACATATTGATTCCTGGCAACAACTTTATCATCTATAAGCAATATAATTTTTTGTTTCCATTTATTGTGCACCAAGACAGTATCGACCACATTGATAGCACTAGAAGTATTCCCTTCTAAATCTTGTTATTAAAGTTATTAGCGCATCAGTTTCTAGCGATAAATTAGTTAAATAAAATCCGTTCATTACGCCTCACGTTCACTATTTAAGGTATTGAATTATATAGGTTAGAGATGAACTTTCATAACTTTTCTCTAGAAGTAAAATTGTTCTCACAATCCTCCCCACTAAGGGTGTGCAGGAAAAACAGATTTCCATACATATGGCTTAAGGTTGAATTCATGTCTCCGTTATCAGTTAAATCAGCCCCCAGCTGACCGCGCTATAAACAGCGCCTAACGCTTCCGGTCTTGTCTATTGACGGATCAGTCAATCCGACTCAGTTGTTTGAAAACAGTGGAGAAATTAGTTCTGTCATGTCAAAGGGGGAAAATACATAAAACACGTATTGTCTTCTCTCAAAAATGTTTTTTTACGTTTAATGATTCAAACTTTTTGTCTTAATGTAATCTAGTAAGGCTTGTGCACCTGTGTTAGTTCTGTGTATGATGTTTTCAATTGTAGAATGGCTAAACGGAAGAACTACAGGGTACTGGTGTTTTGGACTATACTCGTGTTTAAGGAGTCTTGTTTTCAGTCTAGCAATGGCATCATAGTCATAAATTTCTGTATTTTTACCCAGTAAACTACACTTTACATATAAAACCATTTTGTATTAATCTAAAAAAAACATTTCCTGCTGTCTTAAACCCCTTGTACTAATGTCATTTATTTTTAAGCTTAAACTTGGACTAAATCGTGTCAGCCAAGAAATGTTATCCACTGACATTAACAATTCCAGATATTTGTACAGCACAAGCTGGGGTTACCAGTTTCTCTTTTCTTTCCTTATTTCTCATAACTATGGTATAGTACATCTGACGGCAGTTTATCAGTGGAATTGGGATCATACAGCCACTGACAGTTGAGTAGTTGTTTATAAGTACAACCCCAAGAAAGTACAATCGCAATATTAGCATCATTCTGCACATGTCACCACTGAGAGAATTTAATTTCGTTTACTTTATTCTCAACAAACACCGACTACTTTTTTTCTTTAGCACTCCAAACAAGCGGTACAGATCAATCTAAACATAGGAAAACTAGGATAGTTTAGACGCTGTAGCTCCAGTGTACCCATCATTACTCCGGATACGACTACCATCACCTAAATCTCGTTAAATGTAATGGTTTTGTAGCTGCTACTCTTAATTTTACCAAAATTAGGTAACTATCCTTACAAAAGCTTGCGATTTGCATTTATTTCTTAAATACTTGTTCACACATCATTTGTGCAACATCCAGTCCCATATGTAACAGATTCTGGCTTGAAGATCACACAAGGTCTGCCCTTAACGATAAATTTGTGTTACATCTAGCAGATCTATTACTTGTATACCCCTTATAAGAAATTTACTACTACGTACAAAAAAAAATAATTACTCACATAACGGCTCACTAGATAATTACAAAATCCTATAAAATTAGTTATTAAAAATGCGCAACTTGTATGACTACTAGTACCTGTGTTAGCCATTGAATGCAATTTTTAATGGTTAATAAGTTTACAACAATAAAAATAGAATTAAACAGATAAATTCATCCACGTTAATTACGAATGACGATCATTGCAAAACTTACTTTGTTTTCAAGGTGGGAGGCATACGTACCCATCGAAGCCGGGGAGGCACCACCACCCTTACCATGACTTCTTAATTTTGGATTCCCGGTTTGTGAGCTCGGCAAGAGTTTCCGGTCACCGTTTATCGTACCTTTAACCCATTGCCTGCCATGAGTCCCGTTTGGGGATTTTGTGTTTCAAAGAGTATGGGTTGGCAACACTTACAGGCACGTAACACCTGTTTACGGACACTATGAGACCTTTTGACATTATTTTGATGCACATTAAAAGTTATTTTGGTGCCTTTATGTTGTAGTTCTTTGAATTAGTTCATGTTGTGTCAGGTATGCTGCTTACTTTTATAAGTACGAGTTTCTTGTTAATTTTTGTATTATGCTAACATGTAAACATGGTCGGCAATCTCAATTCAATTGTCATTTACCAGTTACGGCTGTTTGAAGAGTGATACCCATTTGGGTATCATGGCACATCCAATGTATTTCGATTAGGTGCATGCTACATTGTTTATTACGATTGTAAACATGGTTGAGCGGCAGTTTTTATCTCTAAACCAGCTAGAATCTCTACTAAATGACTCAGAATTTTTAGACTCCCTCGACGATCATGGCGAAATACATTCTTGTTCAGCTATCACCAGATAATGTTGACAAACTTTCTGATTTGGAAGAGATCGATGAAAACATTCTAGATGATGCAATGCCTCGCGATGTTCCAGGAAAAATGGAGCTCCACTAGAATCCAGCAGAATCACATTCAGATGAAGGCGATAACCACTTGAATTCATCTAATCTGGCTCCAAGACACTTCTAGCTATGTTATTGTAGAAGTCCCCTCAGAGAAAAGCATTGAGCCTAAAACCGAAAACAACGCTAAAAAGAGAAGGTTATCGGTTCCTAAAGCTAAACTAGTAAACGACAAAGAAAAAATTAAAACTGCATTTAAACGTTAAAAAAAGGCCGATTAGAAGAAAAACTAGTCGAAGTGGACTGAGTCAGATCCTGTGTTTAGCTTATTACCTCCTTCTGATTAAAACGAAAAGATAAAATAAAAAATATAGAAGCTGTCCTAAAAGATAAGAACCCTGTAGAGATTTTTGAAAGTCTCTGATGAAAATGTGTGGGATTACATAGTAAGTCAAAGTGTAATTTATGATGCACATAATAACCGCCACACATTTACTTTCTCAAATGAGTGCCTAAAGAAGTTCATTGGGTTCCTTCTTTTCACAGGTTACCACTCTCTTCCTCGAGAACAACTATATTGGAGCGAGGATGAGGACAAATCCATTGATTATGTGAGGAAGTGTTTTTCAAAGAACAGATTTGTAAAAATAAAACGTAATCTTGACTTCAACGACAATTCCCAAATACCCACTAATCCCAAAAAGTCTTACAAAGCAGAGCGGAGTATTTTCTATAAATTTAAGCATTGACGAACAAATGGTTCGATAATGCGGTCACCATTTCCTGAAGCAATTTATCCGAGGAAAGCGGTTTGGCTTCAAGCCGTGGTTACTCTGCTGTGGGGAAACAGGGTACTGTTTTCATGCCGATCTTCATGAAGGCAAAAAAGTGCAGATAGAGAATGCTGAAACGACCCCTGTGGGTTCATCCGTAGTGCTGTCCAAAGTCTCTGTACCTGAGACTCCATAAAATCATGTTTTTTATTTTGATAACTTTTTTACAAGTTTTGACTTGATGAACTACATGTCATAAAAAAATGTTTGTGCTACTGGGACGATCCGCTACAATAGAATGAATTCTTGTCCTATAAGGTCTGACAAAGAAATGAAAAAAGTAGAACGTGGTGTAAGTGACTATCGATTTGATGAAGAGAACAAACTGTTTTCTATTACTTGGAAAGATAGCAACAATGTAACGGTTTTGTCTAACCACGAAGCAATCGAACCACAGTCAACAGTCACTCGGTGGTCTAAACTTTGAAAAGATAAGGCAAAGGTTCCTCAGCCAAAATGCATCACCACCTACAATAAGTGGTTGGGTGGAGTTGATAGAATGGACTGGTTTATCAACAAATACAGGACAAGAATAAAAGCTAAAAGATGGTGCTTCCCTATCTTCACCAATCTTCTTGATATGATCTTAGTCAATGCTCACATTCTCTCGTGCATAGCAGGACAAAGAATGCCACTGCTTGATTTCAGAAGAACAATTGCAAGAACTTACCTGGGATTGACATCTCTGTCCAATCCAAGAAACATCGGAAGACCTGCTCTACCTAAACCTTCTAATAAAAAGTTCTGGAAACTGTGAGGTTTGATCCTGTGGTCCACTTCATAGAAAGAACCACTGACGGCAAGCAGCGAAAATGCGGAATATGCAAGACAAACGTAAGGAAGCAATGCTCCAAGTGCAATGTGGGCCTCCATGTTGAATGTTTCCAGACGTGGCACAAAGGAATCTAATGCAACATGAAGAAAAACACAATGTATCCTATGAAAAACAATAAATGTGTCCATTTGATAATTTGTAATTTTTTAAACCACTCATGTCATGATCCATTTGGAACTTTTTTTAAAAAATGGTATAAAAGGCGTAAAAATCAAAAGAAATATTTTTCTGGGTTTCCTGTAAGGTTCATTAAACTAAAAAATCAAATTAAAAAAATTTCGCAGGTAATGGGTTAATGTTTTCACATCCCTATTCTTCCTATCGGATTGAATGTCCAAAGTTAAAAAAAAACACGGCTGTGGTTTTAGGGTATAAACACCGGACGTAAAATCCTGTCCCGTTCGGGTGTCCTGGAGTTCTGGGCCAAGCGGTCTCGGTCTTTGAAAGTACTCACTTTCTATCCATTGCTGTAACATCTGTGGTATCAGGTTTAATCTTAATGCTGTTTACCAACATCATGGACAATTACAAACTGACAGGTTATTTCTATCTAGGACAGTTTCCTCTGAAAGCTCCGATTGGCCTGACTTGCTATTTACCCAATACAATCTTCACTCTCTTTCAATGCAAAGGGGATTTCTGCTTTGGATAATAAAACATTGACGTGATCTAGCTTAAACATTCTGGTTTTAAATTTACACAGCGACTTTCAAGACTTCTTAGATTACCCAAGTTTGGAGGTTGGCGATCTCCTGTATGTTTTCACATTACGATATCTCAATTCTGGGAGATTTCAACGTTTATAACTCTGATTGGCTACAATTTCCTTCTACTACTAATACTGCTGAAATTATTTCTGAACCCACAGAAATCACGGATGACCAGAACTTTACCCCATACCTTTCATATGTCTTTCTTACGTCAAACCTACTTGTTTATAATGCTTCAGTTTCTTCCGACCATGTCTGTTTGACCATTGTCTAATAGAATCTGTTGTGCCTAATTCCTCTGTTGTTTGTAACATTGATAGAACCTTGTTTTTTAAGTCAGCCAAATGGAATGATTTACGCGATTTCTTGGCAACCCTTCCACGGTTCGAGTACTGTTTTAGGTTGTCCTCATCTTCGGACATTGCACTTTCAGTATCTGAAGTCATCCTCATGGGCATGAAGTTATACATTCACAAAAAGTAGAATCGTGTAGGTCATTCTCGTTCCCAATCCTAGTTGAATGAGGCTTGTGATAGTGGTATATCGTTGAAACATAAATCTTATACTAAATAGAAATATAATAAAACGGTCGAGTGCTAGATACAATAAAAATGCCAGTCGTGAATTTCCCCATGACTTCTTTAACGGATCTGTGGTTGTTGAGTCCAATACACGAAGCTACTACATTTCTGGATTTACTTGCATCAAACAAGTATCTCAATGGTTCTGGAAAGGATGTGTTCTTTGTGAACTCTTCTTCATACGCTATAGAACCAATTCATTTTTGCTACAAGCTCCTAGAATCAATCATCTGTAGGCTTGATCTCAATAAGGCACTTGGACCAGACGGTATAACAGCTATTGTCTCCGAACTAATATCAGCTCTGCCTAAGCTCTATTGGATCTATTTGCTTTCTGGAGAATTCCTTTACCATCAAAGTTGGGAAATGTTTAAGCTAATCAAAAAAAGGCCATAAGACTGATTCCTCCAATTAAAGACCAGTTTCCATCACTTCTGTTTTGTCTAAAATTATGGAAAAGGTCATCAATCACCAACTAATCTCTTTCTTTGACCCTACAATTCCCAACAGTGGGTAAAAATTGTCCACTTTTTTTATATTACCACGTTTTCTACAATTAACAAATTAAAAATCTGAAAAAAATATTTATTGTCCTAAATAAAGCCTATTATAAGGTTTCACAATTATTTTCTCAAAATATATTTAAATAAATATTATATTTAAAATTTAATTGGGGTGAACATGAAACATCCACCCTTGGTATGGGCTATTTCTAAAATTAGAAATGTTCGAAAATAATTAAATCTGGTAACGCCTAAAAATACTCCACTAAAATACATCTCAATGTATATTAACACGTTCAGACTTGTCTTAGCTGCTTGTAGTTTCGTATTTCGCTGCTTACTGTAGTGTGTCATTGCGAAATCGCATCGCCATTGTTTGTCAAAACTTGTTGGTTTACGTTGTGTAAGCTTGTAAGTGTATATTTTGTAGATATTCTATAACGAGAAAGCAAAAGTTTGCTTTTTCGAGTAATTCAAGATGTTTAGGTTTTTGAGTGAATGTGAAGCGGGAGGAGTATTACAAAATATGTTGTGGAAAAAGCTCTTATGTGAATGTAAACGATCCTATGTTACATTAAGAGTATGATGGTAGTGAAGCAGCTGTGAGTGAGGCTGCAGATAATAGAATTTCATTAGAAGTTATTAGAACAGAATATGACAAAGAACACGACGATAACGAGGCCAGCCGTTCTCAAGTGCAAGAACAGCTTATGCCCACCAGTACACTAGCAAATCTGGTAGAGCATTCTTAGCTCACCCTAGTAGTAAAAGTATAAAACAAAATATTCCGCGATACAAGCCTGCCCAATCTAAAGAAGGTAACGTTACTTCCATCCTAGACTCATTTCTCAAAATCTTTCATCGAGATATAGTTGAAACAATTTTTACATGCACTGATGACGAAGTTGTGAGAAAAAACATAAAGAGTACTGACAGAGATGAGTTGCTAGCATTTATTGTAATTTTGATTTTGATGGTAGCAAACAATGATATCAAGTTGAATTGTCATGATATGTGGTCAAAGAAACTTGGTCGAGCAGTATACATTGGAACCATGAGTACAAACAGATATTTGGAATTGCTAAAACTACTGCGTTTCGATGATAGAGAAACCAGAGAAGAAAGACTCCAACAGGACGAATTTTCACCAATTAGAGTCGTTTTTGATTCTCTACATGACACTTTTTTGGAATGAATGTTGTAGTTGGTGAAATGCTATCGCTATTTAGAAGACGATGTCTTTTAAAATTTTCAAGAAAGAAAAGCCTGGAAAATACGGTATCCTCATAAGGATTACGGCAGAATGTGACTTACGCTGTTTTAGAAATGGCGGTATACGCCGTAAAAAAGAAGGTACTACAACATAATCTAGGGGGCCCAAAGGTATCGTAAAACGTCTGTCGGATTCAATCAAAAACACGGGCCGTAACGTCACAACAGGCCTGTACTACTCATCCAGTGAACTAGCAGAAGACCTATATCAGACTTAGGACCTACTATGGTTGGCACAATGCAGAGCAATCGCAAATATATACCGAACGTTTTGAAACGTGCAGATAATAGGAAATTATTTACAAATATGTATGCTTTTACCGATCCTCATTCAGAATGCCACCAGTAACTCTTGTTTCATATGTTCCCCGGTAAGTCCAACAAAAATTTTAATTCTTTTATCAACGATGATGCAGTGGGTAGCAACGAGAAAAACAAATCTGTTTTACAATGAGACTAAAGGAGAGTCGATACCATTGTTCAAATGGCAACAAAATACAGCACCAAGAGATCCACACGAAGGTGGCTGTTTTCTGTACTTTTCACACTGCTGGATATGGCAGCAGTAAATTCATTTGCCCTGTTTATACTAAATTTTCCACACTGGAATGAAAAGAAACGTAATAGGAGAATAACTTATCCTCAAGAGCTAGGCTTGGGCCCTATTACACTACACATTAGAAAGAGAGCAGAAAATGCAACTGGATTACATGCACAGGTGATAACTGCAATGGAAAGTATTTTGGAAGAAAGTCTAAGAAAAGTAAGCGATCAAAAGGCTAACGAGAGATTATCAACTGGAAAAGCCAGGTGCATCGCCTGCCTCAAAAGCGCAAACTCAAGAAATGAGGGTATCAATAAATTGTCAGAAACATCAATAATATGTTCTAATTGCAATAAACATGTTTACGCCAAACATAGTGTGAACACCAATATTTGCATGTCATGCACTGAAATCGTCAACGAAAATTCCGAATGTGAGTAAAAACAATATATAAAATATTTTTTTAAGATTTTTTCTTTTTCATCTGCAGTTTTAATGATACTATTTTATATTTTTGCTCCAAATATGTTCATTATTTTTAAATACACATGTTGTATGCCGTCTGGGATGTAGTAAATAAATATAAAATAACACCAATTTTAGAGTGTACGTTTTACCCACCCTTGGGAATACTTTGAACCTACGCATAGTTGGTAGTTTAAGGGTAAAGGTAAAAACTCCTTAGCGACCACTGATAGAGTTGTAGCAGAGTCGTTGAACAGGTGATCATGTGACCCAAGTTTGGAACGATACATTAGAATAATCCGGTGAAATTGTAATAGTCGCTTTAGATATTCCAAAAGCATTTGACCAAGGTTGGCATAAGCGTTCACTTGCCAAACTCTTGTCGTTTGGGTTCAGGTTAATGCTCATCAACTGAGTAGTTGATAGCTTGTTTTGAAAAAAGGTTGGCATTAACACGGGTGTGCCACAGAAATCAATTACAGCGCCTACAGTTTTTATGCTAGACATAAATGATATTATTTCTTCAACGACTAACCCGGTGCATTGCTTTGCTGACGACTGCACTCTTTTATTGTGATTCATTTCATTCTACAATTCTAATCATAATGGTAACCGACCTTCTATTCCATATCAAGATATTAAAGCTGAAATGGCAATTTCACTCAACCCATTCAAGGTATCCTTGAATGGGGAAGTATTTAGTTAAATTTAATGCTAACAAACCTCGGTGTTGCCTTATGTGCACCTGTTGTAAGGATGAAGCGCTCAGATTTTAAGTTTTCATACTTCATTACTGTATTGCAAATCTTCAAATCTTTTATGTGTTGAACAGATTTAAGCAGTGCTTTACCTCCCGACAACTCTTTCTTCTGTATAAGGACGAAATTTTGCCTCATCTAGAGCATAGATCTTACCTCTGGGTTGGTGCTCGCCAATACGCTCTCGAAAACATTGATCCTATTCAAATAGGCTTATAAATGACTCGTCTCTTAATTGTAGAAGAATAGTTTCAATTCTTTCTTTATATTATCGGTATTACAATGGCTAATGCGCTGCTGAATTACATTCTTTGGTACCATTTTGAGCTACCTTTGCTCATTCACACCATCAATATGCAGTACAAACCTACACTTGTGTTACCAAACGGGCTCAATCCAGATTCTTTTACTCGAACTATGGAATCATCTCCCTAGTTCCTTTGTTCCTCTTTATTACCAACCAGATTCTTTATACTAGCCTACTAACTCTGCACGCAACTTTAATTCTGGAAGTCGTTACTGTAGGTGTGCACCTACCTCCCATTTCTGAAGTATTAAAATACATTAATTAACATTGTCCTCAAAATTTACTTGTTCTTTTAATCTGGTATTTTATCAGAATATATTTTCATAATCCACTGTAAATTACTCATGTGTCTTCTAATTGTATTTAATTTAATTTGTTCAATAATTCTATTTTATAACCGGATAAACAATAAGATTGTTATTAATATTTAGGCAATATTCAATAAGTTCTCCACGAGTATTAGGGACGTAGCTGTAACATAAAATGCAATTTAGTATTACATCAAATTTAAAGGTTTGTTGCTTATTGTTAGTAAGAGTGAAATAAAAGTAACTCTAGTAGAAAGGATAGCCGCTCTGTAACTTATGCGGGATTTTTGTAAGATACATGACTTTGGTATATAACACTCATGAACCATATCAGATATTTTTTAATTTACAACTTAAGAGTACGTTGTTGGAAAATCGTCCGCTACTTCTTTGTAAGCATAAACGTTAAGTACTCCATACAATAATTGAAAGACGTACAAAGTTAATGAAAGGTCAAAAGACCTTATCTTTTAATACGGTGTATTCTTAACAAACAATAACGTTAAGGTTCAATTAAAAAACTAGTTAAGATATAATTGTATAAACACAAAGAAACTTTTAATGAAGAATTTCTCTCTAAGAGACGTTATTTAGGTCACAGGGCAAAATGTCTAAAAAATACTTAATAAAAAATAAATTAATTTGTTGTTTCTTTAAGCAAATTAGTACTTAATAAAGAAAAAATTAATAACTTTTTTAATGATAATTTAATTAAATGTATATCATTTACTTAAACTTGTTTATATTACTAACAAAACCGCAACTAACAATTAAAAAACGAATTCTTTAGAAAAAGGTTTCATTAATGTCAACGTCTCTAGGTTTATTGATTATACCTGTATTTTATATATTACGATTTTTTATTATGAAAAGGGGAAAAGAAGAATCCTCCAAGAATAAAGTTTTAATATGAATTAGAAACAGATTAACGTTTATCTTTTGTCTGCCAACTTCGATTTTAAGAGACGCAATACTTCGGATGTCCGCATTCAAATAATTAACTTTAAATCACATTTCCTTCCCAATGTGCACTTTATTTTCTAATTTTTAATATCAATTTTTACCTTCCAACGTACATATACATATGTTGGTATATAAGGTTATGCAATCCACTCATTGCCTCCACGTTTGACAAACTTTCGCCGAGATCGACCATGATGTCTAGCGTGCGCGTATGCATTTCCGGGCGCGTAGATGCATACGTTCCTGCGTGTGTGTGGATGTGTGTTCATATCCACTCCCGAACGATAAAACGTACGTGCCTTAAATTTCGTATTTAAGGTTGATTTTATTTTTCTTCTGGATCTGATTATATTTTGGGAGAAATCCAGCGGCGAAAGCGGGTGTACTAGGCACAGTTTTTGGTTTTAATCTCCGTCGTACCGAGCGGGGTACAGACGTACCTCAAGTTTAAATTTGTTTTATATTACTTCTTATTTCATATGATTCATAACGATAATTTTATTTATTACAACTGAAGGGTTAACTATCAGTATCTTCTATATCTTGTAACGTGATGTAATGTAAACTTTCAATATAATAATTAAAAACTACTGTGGGGTACATTTGTACCTAGCATGGTATTTGGCCCTATATTTTTTCGAAGTATAATAGAAAATTATTTCGCATGCGCAGTTTCATTTATTAAATACAGCGGCTTTCTAAATCGTGTTAGAACACACAGTTGTCGTTTACTCGTTGTAGAAGTACATATGTTTGTAATGATCCTGCAGATCCTTCCTAAAAATTCCAATCCTTGTAAATAAATCCATCAAAACTTATTTCCTATTTTCTTCCACAACTGCATGTACATGATTTAAACATGTTATCAGTTGTTCCCCACTCTCCCACTCTCTCCCAAATCCCTATATAAATACTACGTCCATATCCAAATTATTCATTCTTATTTAGAATTCAGTCCTTATTAATATTTTGTTAGTATTCACCTCTTAATTATATCCTGCCTGAAACCTGCCTAACCTACTTCCGAAAGTAGATTCATTCATTCCTGCATTCATTATTAAAATACACATCCTAATTCTTTATTAATCCTGTCTAAAGCCTGCCTGATTTACTTTCCTGCATTACCCTCATTCCTGAAATCATTCATTATTCCAGTCAGCTAACCTCACACCCCTTCCTGCTCATTTATATTCTTTCGTCACCATCGCCCCTATCTAGATAGGTATACGAACTTATTGTGGGTTCTGGCCCCGATTTGGGTATACCTACCGAACGTTGAGTGTGTGAAAGCAGACGGAAGGCCCTTACACCCCGAATGCTAATACACAATTAACTATCCAATTGTCTCCTCACCTGTTATCCAACCAAACAAGATTTCGAGCCCTATTAACTTGTTGAAGGTGTAAGCCGCGACAAGGATAGGTCATAGAGATTTAGGAGACGATAGAGAAGTGACGGTGGTATATTGCACCGAAACAATCTCTATAGTCACGATAAAGGTTATTCCTATAGTTCTACCTTTGACGGTCTCGGCTTGACCCCGAAAAAGGCTTCCTTAACCCTAAATATTCTTCCTATTTCTCCCCCTATTATAACCCCTATATCATCTCCCTGTCAACACCGGTACTCATAAGATCATACCTACCCACACATTTACCTTTATTTATTCAATCATTCAGTATAAACTTATTCCAAAACAAATCCTTATTTAGCCCTACATAATAACCATTATCAATCAAGTAGAAATTTATCCTACACCTGAAAACACCTGTTGTTTCTGTTTTAATTCCCATAGCATTCCTACCTTAAATTATAATTAAACTAAAAGTATTTACTTACCCATTATATAACTCCTTCCTACACCGTTAATATACCACCATTTCACACTAATTTAATTATTATCACATTGTAATTAACAAAACAAATCGATTTACCATTACACCACGTTTTGATCATCTGTTTTAGATTTAAAACATCAAACACCCGAAAGGTTGGAAACTAAGATAGGGCAGCGGCGTAGACGTTTTGTAAAACCCTCCAGAATAATTAAACTATTATTTATTAGAATTCCGTTAAATTAAATAACCGTTTAGTTTCAGATTTATTTATTTATTTATTTATGTCGTTGTATTAGAATCAATATTATAATTTCAATTTTCTTTGTAAATAAACCATTTCTGTATATATGATATTTGTAAAAGTAAAATAGGATAGGCAACCCAACCTACACCCCAGTATACAACCTAGTCTGAACCCCCTTTTGAGAAAGCTCTCATATTCAAGAAAAGAGTATACAGATTGTAAAATAAGAAATTTTACAACAGGTAAAAGCCAGGTAGCAACTACCAGAACCAGGAAGCATTACATGTTCAATTTGTTTACTTATAGCGGTGAAAATTCGTGATCGTACAGAATTGTAAATGAGGCTTTAGATTTATATAATTTCGATATTGGTAATACTCTTGATAGTGACGAGGACAGTGATGCCGAGCCTGAAATACAAGAAACTGTAGTTAGTAATGCATTTGAAAAAAGTGGGGAATCGTCTGTGTTAGATAACATTGTAACAGAGTCTACGGATGAAACTGCGGAATGTGATTTATTTTACTGTACTAAAGACGGTACAAAGTGGAATAGGTTACCGTTCAAACAAACGCGACGTAGAAAAGAAAATATTATTAGAAAAAATCAAGGTTTGAGTCAGTACAGCATGAATATTGAATCTCAACTATATGCATTTAGTCTATTTTTCGCCGATAAAGTACTTGAAATCATAATTTTACATATAAACGATAGAGCTGAAAAGGTTTAATCATTGTATTTCTGATAAACTTTATTTTATTTCTTTACTTGTTAGGTATTTCAATTGTAGAATGAACGGTATCCCGATAAACGCCGTATTTGGAAACCTACTGGTGCTGTGGAAATCAGGGCATATATAGGCCTTATTCTAATATTGAGTGCAGTGCAAGCAACAAAAGAACCTACCACAGTGTTATGAAGTTCCAGAAAAGGTTATGATCACCCGATAATTTCAGCAACGATGTCGTTTTCAATTGATAACGTCATTTCCTAGATTTGATGATGCAGCAACACGTGATGATGTGTATAATCCTGGAACTCATATTACTATGTTACGATGTTCATTTTGAGTATATATGAAGAGCAAGCCGGACAAATACGGCATAAAAATCTTGGCTGCTGCTGATAGTGATAATGCGTATTCCATAAATATGAAACCATATATAGGTAAAATAAATAGTACTGCCGAAAAAAATCAAGGACAAAGAGTCGTTCTTGATTTGATTGGTTTTATGGGTTCTGGTTATGGAGTAACTACTGATAATTTTTTCACCAGTTTACCTTTAGCAGCAAACTGTTGCAAAAAGGAATGAGCATATGTGGTACGTTATAAAAAAATACACATTACATACCCCTATAATTTCTCCATAAACCCTATAAATCTATGTTCTTAAGTATGTTTGGTTTTACAAATAGGCATACAATGGTATCTTATGTACCAAATAAAAAAAGGGCTGTAATACTACTATCCACTGAACATCATGATGTTTTCGTTCCAGGAAAAAAGACGAATTTTAAACCGAATATGATATTACACTACAATAAAACCAAAGGTGCTGTTGATACAACAGATAAAATGATGTCAGAACATTCAGGTCGTCGAATCACCAATCGATGGCCAATGGGTATATTTGGTCAATTATTAGATGTAGCTGGTATTAACGCGTTTATATTATGGGGCATAAAACATCCAAAAAGAAACAAAGGCAAAAACAGCAGAAGAACATTTTTGCTAAATTTAGGCGAACAACTTCTGAATGAAAACGTAATAAGAAGATACAAAATGCAAAAGACAATGCACAAAAATCTGAAAAATTCTGTTTTGGAAATTTTTCCAAAATTGGCAGAAGAACCGAAAGAACCTGCAGTAGTACGACCTACACCAGGTCGCTGTTATTTATGCGATAGAAAGAAAGATCTCAAGTGCAGACAGGTTGGTTCCACCTGCAAGAATTTTACATGTGCTATCCATTCTATCAAAAAAATTATTTGCATAACATGTGAAGAAGGATAAGTACTAATAAATGTTAAATGTTACCTTACCGTTTGTTCTTTAGTTTATTCATTTAATAAACGTTCATAAACTATTATGCGTATTTATTAGTATCTCATAAACGTAGTTGTACTGTTCTGTTTTCTATATAATTATTTTACAAATGTACCCCACTCGGTAATTCATGTAACTTCTTTAGCATGGTGCGACGAAGGTTAATCAGCTATGTATTTGTAATGTATAAAATACCGACATTTAAGATTATAAATTAACTATATTCTATGCAATGTATTGGTACGACACTTAATTTAGCGACAAATTCCCAAAATAAAATTTTTTCAAAATATGAATAGCCATCAACGTTATGCGAACGTGTGTGAACATATTTTTTAAAGATGTCTTAAAATTAATTGATTGGGATTCAAAATGATAACGAAATGTATTATCTATATTGTTATAGAAGCAGATAGCATTTACATATCTGTTAACTTCTACCTGATGTGAAGGTTTTAACGTCAATGTGATATAGACTATCATTGATGTTTTTATTTTCATTATAAACGTATTATAAAAGAGGTTGTAGGATTATCCCTAGGAATACATTGTTTCATATACTTTTATTTCCACTTTGTGGGTTGAAAGGACGTGTCGTTCCACACCAGATGTTTATATTGTCGCTTGGTCAAATTTGCAATCCCCATGATCTTTGTTTTCAAATTTTTGGTCTGCTTTAACTTTTAAATTAACATACTTTTACATTCCTTAAATTTGCGATTGTTCTCAGTCGTCGTTCTTGATGGATTCACCTGAGATTTTACATTTCTTTTATCCACGATTTGCTGTCCACCTTTTATTGTGATTGCCGGTGTGTAACTTTTATGCATTCAGCAACAAGCTATTCACTGCGGCGACGGTATGAGGTATTAAATTTGGGTGTTGTATTAATATTTGTTAAATAATTCTTACAGATTTTCACTTTATACAATTTTAACTTTTTCCAACTGGGGGAAACGAAATTTAATTTTTGCCTTCATCGCTCTATTTTCAGTTCCTTTGTGGCAGGAGAGGTCACAAGTTGAATTTTATATTTTATTACTTGTTTTCATTTCCATCACTGCTCCTTTACAAGTGTTGTAGACCGGTATATTATCTAAACCTTCAGTTTGGTGGTAATGTGTTGTGGCAACAGGGGAGGCTACAGGTTATCTCCTGTTATGTTTGTCATACTTATTTCATATTTCCTTCATATTTTCAGTTTGAGCTTTACTAAACGTGTTACTATAATATACATTAAGATTTCACTTGTTATAAAACTTTATTGGTTTTTACCATAGGTTCTCCGATTTTCTCAGCAGTGTAAAGGCGGCCCATCACCCTTTCCTTATCCTTAACATATTCTCATCCCATTCTTCTTCTGGTCCTCACTCTAGGCTTCCTATCGGTTTGAGAGTCAAAATTAAGGTACCTTGGGTAAAAAATATCGAATATAAAACTGTACCCCGTTCGGATGTTCGGGTGTGCGACTTAGCTAACGTACTCTCTCTCTCTCTCTCTCTCTCCCCTCTCTTTCTCTCTCTCTCTGTCTGATATATTATTGTGTCTTCAGCGGTATCAAGTCTAATCTTAATGCAGTTCATAAACACCTTGAACAATTACAACATGACATATTGTTTCTGTCAGGGACATAATTCTGTTACAGATACTCCGATTGATCCGATTTGCAACTTCCCCAGTACAGTCTTCACTCTAACTTCCGGTATGAAAGAAGAGTGTGTTGTATCAAGGACAACATCGATTTGAAGGAGCTTTGGAAA
The DNA here is from genome assembly GCA_036346205.1 of Vesta saturnalis. Classification (NCBI taxonomy): domain Eukaryota; kingdom Metazoa; phylum Arthropoda; class Insecta; order Coleoptera; family Lampyridae; genus Vesta; species Vesta saturnalis. The sequence continues at coordinate 2,781,755 of JARFJB010000966.1, read as the reverse complement.
ACAAAAAACTCAACGTGATTTGGTTCAAACATTCGGGTCCACATTTTTGAAACTCTACTGTTGATTACCTTACCTGAAATTTTCTGTTCGCATCTCAGTCGCAATCTCAATATTAATAGCTTTAATTGCCTTCAACTTTTATCTACCACTAATTTTGCTAGTCCTAGTATTTATAAACCATTAGGCATATACACACTAGGTTTATCAGACCATTCTCTAACAAAGATGACATCTACTGCTCCAAATTCCTCTGTTGTTTACAACATTGAACCATGTGGAGTTTTAAGTCATTCAAATGGGATGATCTACGATATTTATTTGGAATCTTCTCACGGCGTGAATACCTATTTAAGTCGCTCTGGTCCTCGTGAATTGCAGGGCAGTCCGAACCTCGGTTACGAACGTAAGCTCCTATCCAGCGTAAGCGCTTTGTGATTTTTATTACAATCGCTTAACTTCGCAAAAAAGAACTTAGCGTTTTCGCTCATCGTTCCGGCTTCGTGATCTTCGCTGCATTGGAGTTAGATCTGTCACTGCATACATACAGATAACATGAAGAAGCGGCCAATAGAAGAGCATCTACCACTACAGCCGGATACAGAAGAATTCCAGGACATAGCAGGATCGTCGTCGGGTCAAGGTCAACGGTAATAGGTATCATTAATAAAAATATTTTAATTTAATTACTTTGTGGTTTTTATTTTAACTGTGTATTTCCTCCGTTTCGAATTGGGTCTCTGACTTCCAAGCCTTTTTCCTCGGGTGCAGCCTCACGCACCTCGGCAGAGACCCGGCCTTTCGATAAACAGATTTTAAATTTTTTAATCCTCAATTTTCACAACCTATTACTAACAACGCAGCCGAGATGATTAAGCAAGGTCGCCACCGAGCTACTATCAAAGCTGTGTCCCCTAACCCCGTCGACACCAGTCCACCTACACCACTACCTACACACACAGCACACGCCTACGCACACACACTCGCCTCTCCACCACCTTCCGCACGCACACGATTCCATTCAAACGCCTCATCTATTTCCACTTCCTCTACACATTCATAGATTTCAACACGATCCACCGCTTCCGCTAAGGTGCACAAACACACAAACAAACCCGCACACAAACTAGAACATACACACAATCCCGAACACCCACACAAACCCGCCCTGTTACCCACACTAGCCCAGCCAACTATACCTAACACTATTCCCTCACTCTCGACCTCCAGAAACACACACACACACACACACACACCTGTACCCAATTCTCGAGATATTGCATCCGCAATATCCCGAAATCCACTACATCACAGAAATCCCTTTTCAATTCTCTCAAACCTCTTAACCTTCCGTGGTCGAACCTAACGTTCAACCACAATCACACCTGCCTCCTCGAAACCTCCTTTCCCTTACCGGATGGAACGCAACTTCGGCTGCGTCACCATTTCGGAGAACCTTCCCTAACCTTAACCCAGTTATCCGGCCTCCGTCAACCTAACTCCATTCCTAGAAATCCTTCCTTTTCCTGCGTGATTCGTCACGTGGATAAGGACATCCTTACCGACGAGATCCTCGATGCAATCGACCTGTCTCACGTGAGAAAGGCCGTGCGCATCACCTCGAAGGCTACCAATACCCCCACTTCCTTAGTCCGCATCATCACAAACTCCCAAATCACCCTCGAGTTCCTTCTCGCAACCGGTGTCTCCATGTTCGGGAGACACTATCGTTGTGAACCTTCCATCATCCCTACACCTCTCCCCATGTATTGCACGTGCACGTAAGTGGGACATACCTCTGAGCAGTGTACGACCCGACTGATCCAGTGTCCCAACTGTGGTGGAAGCCACAGTTCCACATCCTGCAAGTCTGCGGCAAACCCAAAGTGTATCAACTGCGGGGATTTCCACCCCACCTACTTCATCAAGTGTCGGATGCGGCGGGAACCTCCCAGTTCTCCGTCACAGATGGAAATCCTTGATCCGATCATGTCTGACGAGTCTGGCTCTGAAGACATCGCTCACCTTAAACCTATTCCCGACACAGATCCCGTCACTATCAAATCCTTTGTACAAGTCTTTACACACTCTCCTAAACCTGTTCCCTAACCAACAACGCCGAGTTATCCGAAGCATCGAATCCTTGTCCCTCAACTTTTTCCAACAGCGTATCAACGTCTGCGTAGCCGGTACGCGGAGAAAGCTCGCCGTAGTCCGCCAACACTATCCTTAAACTCCTTTGTTCCCAATGGATATCGTAACAGGGACCATTAATGCTAAGGGAGTTCGTCGGAAACGCTCCCTAATTAAACACTTCCTACACGAACACAATGTACACGTCCTTTTAATCACAGAAACCAAACTCTCACAAAAATGCACACTACAATTTAACACTTATAATTCCTTCCTCAACAATAGCGCACACGGAACCGCCCTCCTAATTAAAAACTGTTTCCCTTCAACTCCATTTCAACTACCTACGCACCTGCAGCAACTCGAATGCGTTGCTGCAACGGTGCACTTCCCCACTCCTGTAGTATTCATATCTTACTACAATCCACCCGGGCACAATACACTTTCCAATGACGTGTTAGTTTATGCCTCCAGCCTCCCAAATGCAGTTACCCTAGGCGACTTCAATGCCCGCCATATTCAATTCGGTGACACCGAAACAAATGTAAGCGGCAACAGACTATCATCTGCTCTGTTGCAGTTGCCTATGTTGAGGATCGCCAATACACAGCCTACATATTTCGAACACTTAGGAGCCTCAATAATAGATCACATAGTAGTTTCCGAATCAATAGCACACTACTTCGATCGTGAGTGCTTTCTAGGCACCACGATCACTTCAGATCATATTCCACTTCTGGTCAAAACTTCAGTTTGTCCATCTCCCCAACACCCCCTCAAAACACAATCATTAAAGATTTTTCGAATGCAGACCGGAATGTGTTCGCCGAACACATCTCCTACAACCTTCCTACACCCGATCTTCAAACCACTCAAGATTTAGAGAGAGCCATTAGAAACCTAACTTCCTAAATTATGGAAACGGTTGACACCTCAGTCCCGCCTAAAAACAACGACATTTCCAAAAAACCGCTCCCACGACACATAGTGACCTGGATCAAAGAGAAGAGACGAATCTATCATCAATTGTTGAGATCCAGGGATCCGGCTTTCAAGACGGAATACAATCGTCTTAATGCCTTAATCAGTGAGAAGCCAATAAATATACAGAAGACTCCTGGGCTAAAGCCACTTCCCAGTTGGATTATCGAGACGGTAAACGCTTCTGACAACGGTTTGACAGACTAACCAGAAAAAAATTTGATCCCAAATCCCATCTAACCGACCTTCAGGGCAACCTAATCTCGTCCGACCAAAGAAAGGCCGATTTCTTTGGTCACCACCTACAATCCATATTCCAATCCCCCAATGGTCCTCAATTCGATCCTGTTATCAAGGGATTCTCGAGAACCGCCTCGAGGAATTCCGAAACCTTAACCTTCCCGAACCCCAACTCAATAACGAGAATCCTTTCTATGCCCCAATTACGCCCGACCAGGTCAATGCTTATTTTAAAAAAGGGAAAAACTCAGCCCCATGCCGCGACGGCTTCAATAGAAAAATCCTACGTCACCTACCCGGCCCATACCTCCAACTACTCGCAAACATTTACAATAAGTGCCTAACTCTCTATTACTTCCCGACGGATTGGAAATCGGCCTCCACCGTCATGATACCAAAACCCCACACAGACCTAACCTCACATAATTCCTACAGAGTTGCGTCGGAAAATGCTTCGAGCAAATTCTAGCCAGGCGACTTAGGGTACACCTAGAGTTTAACGACCTCTTCCCAACAGCCAATTCGGCTTCCCCCAAACCGAACGTGCCACGATCGCTTGTTGAAGCTGTTTACCGAGACCACCAGATCATTCAACCACAAGCAATGCAATCTGGCTGTGTTCTTGGATATTAAGCAAGCATTTGACAGGGTCTGGCACGCCGGTTTCCTACAAAAAATCCGAAACCTTAACATTCCCAACCCCTTCTCCAAACTCCTGCTTTCGTACTTGACCAATCGATCGGTCAGGCTGAAAGTAGGGAAAAACCTCTCAGATCCTTTCCAACCTACAGCACGCGTTCCGCAAGGTTCTGCCTTAGCCCCCATCTTTTACACCATCTTTTCTTCAGATATCCCTCAAGTTACCCAACTCGGAGTAGTCGTTGCGCAGTTTGCAAATGACACCGCCTTCTGGTCGGTTAATCGGAACAGCAAAACGGCCTCCAACCGTATATCCAAAACTCTTCGGAACTTTTCCAACTTGCCCAACCGGTGGAGGGTCTCCATTAAACCCCTACAAAATTCAAGCAATCCTTTTCCGCTACCCTAGCTACGCCGAAGACAAATTCCCAAACTTACCCTCCAGAAACGTCTCCCTCACCATTAACCAGGAAAGAATCCCCCTTCAAGACCAAATCACATACCTAGGTATCCGATTCACCAGAACACTTAATTGGCTCTCCGATGTTAGGAAAACACTTAACAGAATTAGAAACCGTGCAAACCTACTGGGCGCCCTCCGGGGTCGAATCAGAGGTTGCCACTTCAAAACACTCCAACACACGCCCTGTTAGGTATTTCCGAGAACCAATATACACAAACATTAACCCTAACCACCTTTCCTCTATAGCATCCTGTGAACGCCGGATATTTAGACGTATACACGGGCTACCCTTCAGGTACCCCAGCTACCTCACAACACAACACGCAAACATACCACCAATCACAAACAGAATCTGAACACTTCAGAAAGACTGCACACAAAAGGATTTTCGGCGATACCATGCCAACCAAAGAAATCACCACAACTTCCTACACCTACCAACCTCCAGAATTCCCGCGGAAAAAACCCAAACGTAAATTTAAACACCCTCCCGCGATCTTACCCCAATTATTAGACGACATCCCAGAGGAGATAGAAGAGACCCTTGACAACATCCCATATGCACTCCACATCCCACCGTCTACTGGACAACAACCACGTAAGGATACCGGCTAACGAATCGATCAATACCCTAACACCCCTCACCACACTCAACCACACGCACACCTAAATCTAAATATTCACAACTGAAATAAAGCAAACCGTTAACCTTTTTTTTGTCGTGAATTGCTCTCGAGGTACTACAAGATTGTCCTAGTGGTCATGGTGATATACTTTCCCGAGGAAATCTTATAAGTCATTCTCGTTTAAAACTATAGTTATTCATGAAAAATCCTATCGAATAGAAATCCAATAAAGCGTCCGAGTGTCAGATTACGTTGGTGCTAGATACACATGCAAAGTGTAATTGCTAAAGCTAAATAGTTTTTCAAATAACGAAAAGCAATTAACTAGCTACATGTACTTCAGGTAGCCGTAAATATTCCTTCGTGTGGACCTATTTGCATCAAACTCTGTCTTAATAGTTCTGAAAAAGATGAGTTACTAGTCAACGCTTTTTTATATGAAATAAAACCAATTCATTTTAGATAAAATCTTCTAGGATCTATCATCGCTAGGCTTGATTCCAATAAAGCTACTGTATTAAAAACTGTGCCTCTGAACTAGTACCAGCCGCAACTAAACTCTGCTCGATGTCTATGCCCTTAGGGAAATTTAATTCATTATGTAGGATAGCAGATGTTTAAACTGTTCCCAAGAAAGGTGACAAAACCAACTCTTGTAACAACCGACCAACTAACATCACTTCGATCATATATGTCATGGAAAAGCCACCAACCACCAACTATTCTCTTTCCTCAAATACAACAAGCTCCTTAATAATTAGTAGTATAGTTTTAAGCAGATTTGTTTAACAGGTAAAGATTCATATATGACCCAAGGTTAGAACAGTACATGAGAAGGATCCAATGAACCAGTTGCCACTCTTGATATTGCATATTTCTGAATACGAATACGTGTTGTATGTCAAGACTTCTTTTCAAAGCTAGGTTTTAATCCTATCCGTTGTTTTTCAGACCACAGCGTCCTTTTTGTAGTTTATCTTAGTCTACTTATTACACTAATTCACACTCTACCTCAAATCGAGGTTTTATAGCTAAAATAGCCATTTTAATCAACAGAAACAATTAACGTATCCTTAAATGGCGAAGTAATTGTTAAATTGAATGCTAACAAAACTTCATGTCGCTTTATGTCCGCCAAAAAAGATCGACTATTGCCTATTGTAAGTATGAATGGCTCAGATTCCAAGCTTCAAAAACCTGTTACTGCGTTGACAATGATTGGATTTTAAAATCTATCATAGACTGAAACTTGACCTTATCTAGAATACAATTCTCACTTAAGGGTTGCCATCCTCTACTGACTTTCGATATCGTTGACCGTTCGTAATGGAAAACGATTAGGTCCTTAAACATCCCGTCTGTAACTTCTGACATACAGATCCTTGAACATAGGGCAGTTTCAATTCGTTCTTTCTACTATCGATGGCTACTGTTCCGCTTAAATACATGTTTTAATATCATCTCGAGCCACTTTTGCTAAGCATACTCGATACGCTCATTAATATCATCAATATGCTTTAGAAATTTCAACTTGGACCAAACGGGCGTAATCCACGTTCCTCTGCATGGCTTTAAGCCCCCAAATGGCCTTTGTAGCTCATACTTTGCACTGACTTATTATAAGAATTGAAGATCGTAGGCATCTCTTTCCAGTTCAAGTATCCCTCTATGCATTATCCTACGCGTTTCTGGACTGATTTACACCTTAAGCTGAATTTAGACTGTTCAGTAACGTAATTGTTAAGCAAAATTGTATTACTTAGCTTGATGATGAAAATTTCGCTTGTCAAAGGTTTAATCTAAATTAAAACTCTGATTAAAAAAAAATTATGAGGACAGTTCTGTGTACCTAATCTACATACTTACACATTAGGGTGGAATGAAAAATGATATTTTTGAATTTTAAAATGTAATAGTGATAAAAAGTTGCCTAATGCCTTTGGAAAGACACTGTTAAAATTTGGTTTAAATACGAATATTTTTTCAGGTACCGCAAAGCTGTTAAAAATATGTACTTTTATGAAAATTTTACTATTTTTGACGATTGTTTGTATAGCCCGAAAAAATATTTTCTTCGTAATTTTTAAATGTAATAGTGATAAAAAGTTGCACAATGCCTTTTAAGAGACACGGTTAAATTTTTATATTAGGCTAAAGTTTAGCAAATTTAACGATATTTGACAATTTTTCTATAGCTAAAAAATATATTAACTTTAAAATTATACATTATTTTTCTATATTGTTTAAATTAAACAATTTGTAAGTAAAACAAACTGATATAAGTCAAATTACACTGAAAATAATTTATATTTTTTTTAGATATAATCCCTTAATATGACTAAGTAACAAAAACAAAGTTTACTTTATAAGTATTCTTAGAGAAAAACAGACCTATTAAAAATATTTCGTTTTGTTAAAATATATCACAAATAAACACAATAGTGACAGTATTAGGCAGTAGTACACGGTGGGAACACCAGAGTGGGGAAAAATAGTCCTAAAAATCGCCTTCCGCCCCTGTGATTCAGTTCAAGGCAGAAGTGATTGAGTGAGTACGTGAGTCGTGAGTAGCAAGTGAGGTTATCTTGCGTTGTTAAAGTGTTAAACTGTGGATTGTGTTAAAGTGCGAGTGTGTTAAAGTGCGATGGCATTGTCAAAACCAATTAAGACTAGACTTAAGTTAGAATGTCCAATTTTCGGACATCCCAAAGAATTGAGTGAGTTAAGTTTGCCAACTTATTGTGACGTCTTGAAATATTACCTGTTTGTACGACATGAACTAAAACCAGAGGCAACTTCAAAGGAACCGACTGTAGGTGAGATATTAGATATTGTTATGAATAAAGTAGAAACTATTTGGTCGAAGGCTTCAATACCCGTTGTTTCAAAAACCCGCATGTTACAAATGGGGAAAACATACCACGATAAATATAGAAATATATTAAGATCCAAGGGCCGAAAAGGTACAGAAAGATATGACTCTATTGTAACATCTTTTTTAAATGAAAGTAATCGCCTTTTTGACGTAGCCGCATGTAAGTGCAAAAACTTTTCAGATTGTAAATGTCAAAAAGAAAAAAGGGTACCTAAAATCGAGCAAACATTTTTAACCGACCAGAGAACTACGAGAAAGATAAGTAGCGTTGATAAGGCTGTCTCAAAAGCTTTAAATAAAAGAGAAAAAAGAAACCATAGATCAATGCAGCAACAGTTAAAGTACAATCAACAATCAGCTGGTAAGGCGTATAATAGCGATGCTGCAGATATTAGTGAAAAGTCTGATACTGACCCAGGTTCTGATGAAGAATCAACTAACAACACAGACCATCCCTCCACTTCCGTTCGGGCGTCAACCACATGCGATCAAATGCGTGTGGAATTACCAACAGTTGCGTCTATCTGTGACAGAACTGGAGTTTCAGATAGGGTTGCTGCTGCTATTGCAAGTGCGGTTCTTAAAGATGTTGGAATGATTACAGATGTTGATAAAAGTAAAGTAATTGATAGAATGAAAATTCGAAGAGCGAGGTCCAAGAATCGAAAAAAAGTTATGATAAATAGTTTTAACTAAATTAGTGAAAACAAAGGATTATTTTTTGATGGGAGAAAAGATAAAACAATTGTGCAAGAAAAAAAAGGAAACAAATTTTACAAAAAAACTATTGTTGAAGAGCATATTTCATTAGTGGAAGAGCCTGGTTCATTCTTCCTCGGGAATGTAGCTCTAGCTTCTGGAACAGGCGAAGCCATAAATGATAGCATCACAGAGTATTTTAATGGGAACAATTGTTTGAATTTATCCAGCTTAACTGCTATTGGATGTGATGGCATGGCCACAAACACAGGAGTTAATAATGGTGTACTTGCTTTGATGGAAAAAATACTAAATAGGCCACTACATTGGCTGATTTGTTTGTTTCATGGTAATGTGTTGCCTTTGCGCCATCTTTTTTGTAGATTAGATGGGAAAACAACAGGCCCCAATGAATTTGGAGGAAAGCAGCTTGAAAAATGTCATGAGATTCCAGTGGTTAAGTTTTCTCCTATACAACACAACCTTCCTGATCTTGAAATAAAAAAAGATTTAAGCACAGACCAAAAATATTTACTAGAAATGTGCACTGCGATCTCAAGTGGTGAATGTTCTCAAGACCTCTGCTTAAGAAAACCAGGAATGTTGGCCCATTCACGATGGCTCACGTTAGCAAGTCGCATACTTCGGTTATATGTTGGAAAAGAGAATCCCTCCGACAACCTTAAAATCTTAACAGAGTATGTCGTGAAGGTGTATGCCCCTATCTGGTTTCATATTAAAGTCAAACCATCATGTGTAAATGGTTCCAAACATTTATGAAGACTGATCAAATTCTCACGTTACCTTTGTGAACAGCATCGAAAAATGATTTATCCAGTTATTCAAAGAAATGGTTACTATGCTCATCCTGAAAATATGCTTCTCTGTATGTTATGTGATGAGAGAAAACACGTAAGAGAGCTAGGTCTTCGCAGACTTCTGAAGGCAAGATCAGAAAACGTAAATGGTGTAAGAAAATGTGTGATCCCCAATATCAATTTTCAGGCAGAAGACTTCATTGATATGATTAATTGGTTGGACTTAACAATCACAGAGCCTCCGATGACCAAACACATAACTGACGAGGCTTTAAAAGGGTATATTAATGAGGCAAGAGAACATGGTTGCCAAATGCAGTGGATAGACTTTCCTCGTTTTCCCTGCCACACTCAAGCCGTGGAAAGAGTAATAAAACTTGTAACAGAGTCATCACTCAGTGTCTGCGGTCCTGAATCAAGAGACGGATTTGTTAAAGCAAGAATTGAATCACAAAAGATGATGCCTAAATTTGAGACCAAAAAACAGTTCTTAGTTGCGAAGAAAAGTTTCTAACAGAAGAAAGTAAAAAGTACTGAACTAATATGAAAGTAATTATATCTATTTCATGTCTAATTTCCTTTAATGAAATTACTTATTTTTATGTATCTTTCCATAAAATATAGAAGAATTTAAGAAATTTTTTGTTGTAAGCGCTTCTTATCCCTGTCTAAAATCACTTTAAAGCTGAAAAACTAAAATTATTTGAAGTACATTAGGTTACAATTAGTATTCCTCCATAATTTAGTTTTAAATATTGTAATTTAAAAGCTATTATTGATATTGAGCACCATTTCTTAGGTAAAGATATTGATAAGAAAAGTTTGATTTTTTTTTAAAAAACTTAATCTTTAACGCAATTGCGGCACCTCAAGATATAAATATAAAAAAATTAAAATTTTTAGTGTTGTTTGTGATATAAAGACGCAATTTTTGAATGCCATTAGAAAGTTTTACGATTAAAAAAATATTTTGCCCTATAACTTCATTCCACCCTATTACACATGTCCTCACTAACTATTTAAAAATTAGTTAAAATTATATTACAGATTACTAAATAACAACAAACAAAAAGTTTGCTGTCAGTAAAACTCATATACTTAACCTAACGATTCTACCACCCGAAAAAATCTTCGGATATTCTAAAATAATATTAAATTTACAACACAATAGAAACGTAAAATGTTGAAGAATAATAGTGTCTAACTCCTCCCAACATTAACGAAGTATTCCAACGAACAATTATTAAATATTTCACATATATCAAAATTATTACACAATTAGTTGTATGTAATACCAATACTTTAAGGTATTGAAATTTTTTAAATTAATAACTTTATTGCCTATAAACTTCATCCACCCTATATACATGATTTCAATTCTCACAATAATATTTAAAATTCCCAATTTAAAATAATACACATTGCGTAATAAAATAAAAAATTTGTATTATAAACCACATAACTAACAATCATTTTACAACCCAAAAAATTGGTATCTAAATAATATTTACTTTCAATAGTAAATTTAACTCTTAACCCAAAGTTTGTGTCTTACCAATACGTTCCACTCAGACTTTTGTTTGATTACATATCAGCACTTGTAAGGCAAAATTCCGTTGTACAGGTTTACTTTTCATTCAGTTTGATTCACTTGTATTCTCCTGTAAGCATACACTTCTAATAGCGATTTGAAATTTACAAATGTTTCTATATTGTACTTGATGCAAACTTAAATCGACATCCATTGCATTCTTAAATGCTCACATCAAATAAAACGCAAATTATAACGTCTAATAGAAATTCAAATATACAAACAAATTGTACAAATACTCACTCGTTCGATTATTTGCCTTGCAGGATATGATAATTACTATGCGTACAGTATGTACTTTCTTAGTTGTACTTGTAATATCAGCATTTACGACGGTTCTAATCGGTACATTAAATATACGATATTTTTATATTTATATATATATATATATATATATATCATATATTTATATATATATATAAATATAATAATATATATACCTAATAGAATTCAATATGAATAAATGAATACTGATGTATTTAATGAAACTTTCAGAAAACTGTAAACATTAATCCAGTAATCATCGACGATGGAACTAAAACTCTTCCTTTTCATTCAGCATTAGTTATGTCAATGTTATAGCATATATATGTATGCTATATATATAGTATATACACATATATATAGTATAATATATATATACCTACGACATAATAAATGAACACCCAGTAAACGCTGATGTATTTTAATGAAACTTTCAGAAAACGTGTAAACATTAATCAAGTAATCATCGACGATGGAACAAAAACTCTTCCTTTTCATTCAGCATTAGTTGCTTAAGTGTCAATGTTAAGCATATTTGTAAGCTTAATAAGTAAACACATTAAAGTTGAAATAATTCCCCCTGTACGACATCGTGCAAGTTTAATCAGTTAACCGAGTTTGAACGTGGCAGAGTAGTCTACGAGAAGCCTGATTATCAACTCGTGACGTTGCCGCCCACACGTGGGACGTAGTGTCGCCACAACTTGCTTATGTTGGCGAATATGGTCAAAAAATAATGAGGAACCACCACGTTTTCGTCCCGGACATCCTAGACACTCTTCGGGAGCGTTTTTCATCAACAAGGTAAATTGGTGATAGATGGAGAGATAGACCTTTTGGGTTCAGATCGTACCGACTATTGCTTTGTTTACCTCTAACTGCACGCTATCGTACTGCACGGCGCCAATGGTGTAGCGAGAGGTTGCATTTGAATGTGAAATAGAATCAGGTCACCTTTAGTGACGAATCTCGATTTTGTTTATGGGCTCATGATGGTCGGAGATTTGTTAGGAGACGTCCTGGAGAAAGGCGTAATTTGTAATTATATGCACGACATACTTCATCGTTCATTAATAGGAATAAAATACACGTTTTCTGAATATATCATTAAAATACATCAGCGCTTACTGCGTGTACACTTATTTATGGCGGCCAGTATGTATGTATGTATATATCTATATATATATATATATATATATATATATATATATATATATATATATATATATATATATTATATATATACATATTTTCAGTCCACATTCAATGTCAAATTTTCTAAATATTATTTTCACAAAATGGATAAATGTATTGTTAAATAACACAAAATTCGATTCAATAATAAACACGTTAATACAATAAAAATATCCAATATGCTGCATAATCATCTTTTAAGAGATGTTGAAGATAACCACCTTCACAAATAAACATTTGCTTCAATTGCGACGAGGTTTATGAAATATTTAGAATATTAACAATAAATGAAAATATATACAATATAGTATAAAGTATAATTCGTATATAGTGCATGTTCTGATGTGGTATGCTGCTCAAGTTGTTCCAATCATACCCGTCTTCGATGGAATACGTCAACTGCTGTTTTTTATGGAAGTTAGGAATCTACTGTTGTGGGCTAATCCTCCTTATTAAAACCTTTGGAAAACCCCAATATAAATCTGGAGACTAAGCGGGGTGGGTCGATATAGCACCGGCTACGTACTGGACCGCTTTCGTTGTCTCCACCTTCCAAGACCACCCACAGTCGCTGTGAAGTAACTGACACAAGTCCGAGTCGAGCAAGAAGCCATATCTGACGGCGTACTTATTGTGTGGTTTCTACTTTCTTTTGTGGTAAAATCGCATAGAACTTTGAACAACAGCTGTAGTTCCATGATACCCACCACAGTTACCATACTTTACCTTGGCAGGAACAGGCTTTAGAGCGTTGACTGGTATGGGAGTCATCTATGCCACACATCGGACCATGGTCTTGTTGGGCATGTTGGAAACCCTGGCATCGGTGACACTCCCCGACTTCAGCTTTCTACTCTTTACAGATTTTCTTTATACAATTTACTGTTGGCAGTTGAGCCAGCACAAAGGGGAGCATGCGTTCTTGATTTCTTCTTTATTTTGAAGCAAAAATAGGTATTAGTGCCTCACAGTGGCAAAAACCTTTCCCTAATATTAGTTTTGGACACTTATATAAACTTCAGTGATGCGTTGATGTAGTTCATTTAACGAGTCCTGACTGGTTCTATAAACTTGAGATGTAACCCCCAAGAAAAAATTAAAGGGTGTGAGATAGGAGAATTGAGCTGGCCACTCCGTTACACAACCGTTACATCGCCCTATATAAGTTGCAGTTAGGTAATTTGTGACATATCTAAAATAATGTGTAAAGGCAACAACGTTATTTCTTCGAAGAGTGTTATCGTTGGGTAGAATTCGCATGTCCAGTTAATGCTAATACTTTCTAAATAAAGTGAATATGTCGTTTCCTAAAAACTCGCGTTTTTACCAAGCCAGCATTGAAAATTTTGTGTACTAATCCTAAAGTACTAAAAAAAATCTCCAGTTTTCTGTTACAATAATTTCGACCAATGTAAGAACCTAGGAAATTTGATGATTTCTGAAATATTTTTGAATGAAGGGGCAACGTTGCGCAACACTACTACTCACTGAGTAGATATTGATTGATACCATTGCAACTGTGACTTGAACTATAACGTTCCAGTAAATTTCTGGAATAATGGGGAGTTTGCACGGTTCGTATACCTAGTTTCCAATATTCATTCTAATTTTTAAAGGCGATCTCGACCTTATTAGGATTAGCTACGGCAAAATCTATAACCGCTTGTACTGTATCCTCGGCAGAACAAGCCATTTTAGCGACAGTTTTTGGGTGTTTGATAATGATACTTTAACTGGAAATGTTCAAACCATACCAATAACGTATGGTTTTGAAAAAAAAGTACACAAGTTTTGACAACAAAATCAACAGGAGCAGTCGTCAAAATAATGAACTTTTATCTAAATTTAACTATTAATGGTTAATAGTACTTATTTTGATAACCTGAAAGCTATTCTACAAAACTGATAGCGGACCATGCTCTTCAATGGAACACAATTTGGTTAACACATGTCTCATGTTCCTTTGGACAACGTCTCGGTTTCATTTTCAGCCTCTCAACCGTTTGCATAAACCTTTCGACACAATACTGAAAAAAATTCTTCTGTTGGTCGAGCTTGAGGAACCATCGTGGGGAGGGTTTTTTCTCTTGCTACATAATTATCGTTATTCTTCTCCAGGTAGTCTTTAGTCTTTCTGGCATAATGGAACGAAGCGAAATCGGACCAAAACATTATTTCATTGTTCCGATGATGGATATTAGTAAGATTCAGCTGTTTCGTTAAGTGTCTGCTAGAATAATGCTCAGCATACACAGTTTCTTCACGAACTCTGCCAACATAAATCGTTAAAACACCAGTCACTGAAATCACACACTAGACGAAAATTTTGACACCAAATTTTACTTTTTCCTTGAATTCTACTTCGCTTGGACAATTTTCATATCAGAGGTATAAAACACATCGTTACCTTTCATTTCAGAATGTAACAGCATAAAGTATTTTATCATCCATTACGATCACACTGTTATTCACAAAACGCCTTCATCTCAAAGCCCTGCAACAAATAGGTATTCGTTCGGGCTGTGCCTGGGTGTATTTAGGACACTTTGCCCTCTTTCTATAAACTATACTTGACAACTTGTCAAAGTTATATGGACGGTCTATGCGTCCCCAAACGGCGCCAAGCTTTCTTCTAGAGATTACAGTTCTGTCTTGATCGGATTGATCCAATCTATTAGACATGTTTTAACTCAAAACATGAGATCTGCCAGTTTTAGACAAATTAGTGGAAGGTATACTCCCTTCGCATTCTCTAATTTCCCGAAAAACTGTTACCTTACTAAAGTTTTGATCTCTGGACAGGTTTACAGTTTCACTTTTGGGCAACTGCCCAACTAAGCTACAGGTGCTCTTGAGAACCTCAAATTTGTATGACATTATGAGCACCGTTATAGAATAAACATGACGTTTGGCAAAAGCAAGGAAAATGATTTTTTTACCGATCGCTTGACAAATAGATCAGATCTAAATCGAGTAGCAATTTCAAAGCAAATTGTTTCTCAAAACTTCTTTCCCATACGTTAGCCACAATTATCAACTGTTGCGGACATGGCTCAAGGAATATGGACAAACATAAAGCTAAGAGACCTAAAGAGAACTAAACTACACTGAACTAAACTAAACTAAACTAAACTAAACTAAACTAAACTAAACTAAACTAAATTAAACTAAGCTAAGCTAAGCTAAGCTAAACTGAACTGAACTGAAATGAACTGAACTGAACTGAACTGAACTGAACTGAACTGAACTGAACTAAACTAAACTAAACTAAACTAAACTAAACTAAACTAAACCAAACTAACCTAACCAAACTAAACTAAACTAAACTAAACTAAACTACACCAAACTAAACTAAGCTAAACTAAACTAAACTAAACTAAACTAAACTAAACTAAACTAAACTAAACTAAACTGAACTAAACTAAACTAAACTAAACTAAACTAAACTAAACTAAACTAACTAAACTAAACTAAACTAAACCAAACCAAACCTAAACTAACCAACTAACCAAATTAAGCTGAACTGAACTGAATTGAACTAAACTAAACCAAACTAAACTAAACTAAACTAAACCAGACTAAACTAAACTAAACTAAACTAAACTAAACTAAACTAAACTAAACTAAACTAAACTAAACTAAACTAAACTAAACTAAACCAAACTAAACCAAACAACTAAACCAAACTAAACCTAAACTAAACTAAACTAAACTAAACTAAACTAAACTAAACTAAACTAAGCTAAGCTAAGCTAAACTAAACTAAACTAAAATAAACTAAACTAAACTAAACCAAACCAAACCAAACCAAACTAAACTAATCTAAACTAAACTAAACTAAACTAAACTGAACTAAACTAAACTAAACTAAACTAAACTAAACTAAACTAAACTAAACTAAACTATACTAAACTGAACTGAACTGAACTGAACTGAACCGAAACCGAACCGAACCAAACCAAACCACACCAAACCAAACCAAACCAAACCAAACCAAACTAAACCAAACCAAACCAACCAAACCAAACCAAACCAAACCAAACCAAACTCAACCAAACGAACCAAACCAAACCAAACCAAACCAAACCAACCAAACCAAACCAAATCAAACCAAACCAAACCAAACCAAACCAAACCAAACCAAACCAAACCAAACGAAACCAAACCAAACTAAACTAAACTAAAGCTAAACTAAACTAAACTAAACTAAACTAAACTAAACTAAATTAAACTAAACTAAACTAAGAAATTAAACCAAATTGAACCAAATTAAACTAAATCAAACTAGATTAAACTAAATTAAACTAAATTAAACCAGACCAGACCAGACTAGACCAGACCAGACTAAACTAGGCCAGGTCAGACCAGGCCAGGCCAGGCGAAGCCAGGCCCAGCCAGGAAAAGTGAGGCCAAGCCAATCCAAGCCAAGCCAAGCCAAGCCAAGCCAAGCCAAGCCAAGCCTAAGCCAAGCCAAGCCAAGCCAAGCCAATCCAAGCCAATCCAAGCCAATTTAAGCCAAGCCAAGTCATGCCGAACCAAACCAGACTGAACCAAACCATTTTCATTCATAAGGAAAATGATAAACGTTTTCTTAAAACCAGGATATATGTTTCCTAAGAACTGGTGGCCTTTTCCTAGAACAGGTAGCCGTTTTCCTGAAAACGAGGTAGCTTTTTTCCAAAAATGGGCACGTGTTACTCAAAAACGGATTCCTGTAGATCCAGAGCTTTTCCTGTAGCTATTACGCAACTTTAAACAGAGGTATCTGTTTACCTGAAGCGGGTAGTTGTTCGGTTTTCTAATACGTATTACCATTAAATGATATGTGATCCAATGTGGTGATATGGTAATGTAGTAACAAGCCCTCCTAAATAACGCCAGACTTGCTGGTTCCATTACATATTTACTATTAAAAATAGAATTTGTGTACAAAGGAGGTTACGCATTATCAAGTCCTCTTCAATGATTTCGGTTCCTCTTTCACTACGTATTAATTACCGTTTAAAATGACCTATCTGGCCCAGATGAGGCTGTTACTACTACATAACATAGCTATTCTCTTTTTCTCACCTGTGTGAATAAACCTCGAGCTCTAGTACGACTATATCCCTGCACATAAACTTAACCTCACAAATTTTGTTATAGTAATAATGTGTTTCATAACATGCGTAATTGTAGATTCCATCGATTCAGAAGCTGAAAGTTACAATGAGCAGTTAGGAAAGGATAATAAATTCATATACCTCTAAAGATGGAAGGCGACCTTTTGGAACTAATAGTAAACTTGATTTGGGGGCTAGTTTCGCGTTGAAGGATATAGTCGCGAGTCATTAATTTTATAACGAAAAAATCTTCGTCGTAAATTATAGTTTTTGAATACGTTTATAAGCAAGTTTCATTTTGTTTGCTATTTCTGTATGTAGAGATTTATAGAAGTGGTCAGATGTTTTGGTAGGAGAAGAACGGTCAGTAGCTAATGTATGAGGAGAAGAAGCAGAGGATTTAAGAAAAAGATCACCATACAGAATGTGTTCCCTGCCACAAAACGCAAAGTAAGGCGTGAAGCCAGTGACACCATGTTTTTAAGTTCTAAGCGCACAACCAATTTTAGCGACATTGATATCCCAAGAACGCTGGTTTTCTTTAACATAAGAGGCCAACATGGTTTCAGCACTCGACTAATTCGTTCGGCGGGGCTCGCCTGGGGGTAATACCTAGCGGTGTATAAAATAGTGGTACGATATTGGGAACCATAAACTAGTAGATTCTATGCTGTGACATTGTACACCATTGTCGGTAATTAGATAGTGAGGGGTACCAAGCATCAAAAATATATGCTCTTCTATGTCATGGGAAACGGAGGTGGCAGTAGCATAATAGCGAGACTTAGTGAAGTAATCGGCTACTACAAGGATAAAGGAGTGACGTTTACAAGATTAAGGGAGGGTTCCGACAATATTACAACACCATGCACTCCAAGGTCCAGAAGGAGTAGCTCGAGGAACGAAAAATCCAGATGGTGCTCTTTGGAGCAGGTAGCACATATTCGAATATGCAGGCAGCAGTAATATGAAGCTATACGAGCTACACTTTTCGATATTCCAATATGGTCACAAGTAAGTGTATCGTAATTGTCGTGAATGATCTTGCGTCGCCTGATCTTTAGGAATGACCATTTTCCAGTCACCCAATAAGAAATCTGAAGTAAAAGGATAGAATATAGTCCTTTTATATAATAGGTTGCTTTTAATCAGCCAAGAGGGAAACTGCTTAGGGGAAGAAACAACACGACCCACTAGTTTAAGGTACCAGGGACCTACAATCGGAGAGTTACAAAGGAAGCAGGATAACTGGAATTAGAAGATATACTATCCATTTTAGGAACAGAACGAGAAAGGGTATTAGGTACAACATGCTCTTTGCCTTTGCCGTGAATAATAGTGAAGTTAGATTGTTGCAGGCGAATAGCCCATCTCGCTAAGCCACCAGAAGGGTTTTGTAATTTGTTGAGTCATCACCAGTGATCAAGGTAAAATGTGACCCTTCGACTTATGTTCTAAACTTCTCTATAGCAAATAAGACCTAGGCACTCTTTGTCGGTGGTGGAGTAGTGTCGTTCCGCTTTAGTTAGTGATCTACTGATATAGCTAATTACGTTTTCACCTTGAGAGTTTGCTTGGGTGAGCACAATACCGACATCAAAATCGGAGGCATTCGTTTGAATCATAAAAGGAGAGGAAAAATCAGGCCAAGAAGTTACAGGACTGGACACTAAATGCCCTTTAAGTTGAAGAAAGGCACGATCACAATGGGAGGACCAAACAAAGGGAGTATTCTTTTTGGTGTGGGAAGTCAAAGTAGATATAAGGGTGGAAACGTTGGGCATGAAACGTCTATACCACCCAGCTGTTCCAACACAAGACGACGTACTTCGGGTAGAGGAAATACGGATACCAAGGACAGCGCTGACCTTGTGGGGATCCACAGCCCCAGCGACAGAAATTGCATTTTTCCGACCCGCAGAGACTAATCTCTCGAAAATTTCAGAGAGCCCCTCAAGTTGTTTATGAAGAGGTGTGGTAATGATCATGTCACCTAAGTAGGCTAAGCGGTAGGCTTCAAGGTTTGCTCCTGACACACGGTCAATTAAACGTTGAAACGTAGCTGGTGGATCATGTAACCAAAAAGGCATGTGTGTAAGCTGATACAAGCCACGATGAGGAACCGAAAAACAGTAATTGGTTGCGATGAAGGAGAAAGGGGGATTTTCCGATAGGTGAAGCAATTATCTACTGAAGGGAGGAAGAAAGCATCACGTAGACAACCCGAGATTGAAGAAATGTAAGGAAGGGAATAAACTTCTTTCTCAGTTACTTCAATGACTTTTAGAAAATCAATGCAGAAACGATAGCCATCATCCTTCTTCTTCACGAGCACCAAGGAACTAGACCAGGGGCCAGTAGAGGGCTCTACAATGCCCAACGCTAACATTTTATCTAATTCCTATGGGCAATTTCTTGTAGCGCAGGTGAGAGAGGGTAGTTCTCTGCTTGATGGGTTTAGCATTATCAGAGATGTTCAACCAGAGAGGTACATCCACGAGAAGAGGAAAATTTTGTTGCATCAATGTGAGAATGAAGAGCGGTTTGTTGCCCAGAAGACAATTCAGAGAGGGAATTTAAAATGATCAGAGGAGATGGCAACAAAAGACAAGTATCGAAAGACCTTTTGCCATGATGGAAATCTGGCACAAAGTTAATAGACTTCCAAAAGTCGATCCCAAAAATCAGCAGTAGAAAGTCTTCTGGAACTACCAAGGTGTTAATAGTCTTTGATTCTACATTCTACAGTAATTCGCAAAAAAGTTTCACCCAAAATGTGGCATTTACTACCTTTAGCAAGAACACAGAAAGAAGTATCCAAGGGAAATAAAGGCAGGTTTAGGCGCTGGAGAACTCGCCAACCAGGACCAACAAGAATTGTACGGTAAGAACCGCTAGCCAAAAGACCTTTAAAGGTGTGCCCAAATATGGACACTAATAAAAACCATTGTTTACCGTATAAGCCAGCAAAAGGAGCTTTTGAGAACTCAGGTATTAGTTTCTTGAACGTGGAGAACCAATTGGACATTTTGGTTTAATTATTCCAGGTTTTCCACAACCGTAACAGTGACGGTTTTGGGGCTGCGGAGAGACATGGCCCATTTTTGTGCAATTCCATCAAAGTATAGGTTTAGAGGTAGGTTTGGAGGAGTTTATAGGCGAAATTGCATAAAGAGAAAGTCATCACCAGATACAACAAGACTAGGTTAGAGCAGTTAGAAGTTTTCCTAGAAGGGGGGTTTCTGTATTATGTTTGTTGTGTTCTAATTTTTTAGCAAATGAGAGAAGTGGAATACATGTGATTTCGGTTAAGCTAATCATGTTTACTAAAACGTAGTGAGGTTGTGACGAATAATCTGAAGTTGTTTATCTTCCGGAAGAGATTGAAGTAGACGTTTAAACAAAGTTATAGTACCCATAGTACGATTCCCATTTCATCCATAGTCCACCGGAAGAAATTCGAATTTTACAAAACAGACTACTTCTTTCCAAGACGTTAAGGAGGTTTTTTTGGACCCGAAAAAGTAAGAGGGCTTTACCGGTAAGGAACTCAAGACAGAGATATCGATAAATGCTTGAAGGCAGTAGTAGGAATAGTAGGAGGATCAATAGAGGGAGTTGGTTAATTCAGGTTCACTATCATAGGATTCGTATTTGTCTAAATGAGGACTAAAAGGGTAAATGGAAAAGTCTATGAAAGTTATATCTTAGATTTTCTAACTTTAGATTCTGTATCGGACTTGGATGTTTCAAACGCTAATGATATCCGGTGTTTATTATAAGTGGACTGTGAAATGAATAACAAGAATAGTAATTACCTCTATCTGCTACAATTTTCAACCGTTCATAAGGGTAGGAAAATGATAGGAAATGGGGTACTACTCTTGTGTCCTCCATTCTGTTACCTTAAAAAATTTTTCGTGAATACCAAGTCGCATTTGTTGCAACCATCAAACCTATCTGTATATTCTACCGCGCAGACTTGTCAGGATAAAAGCATAAATTAAATAAAATGAATGTAAGATTCTGCCATAATTAAGCAGGTTAATCTCAATTATTGTATATAATGTTAAAATAAACCAAACATCGGGTTCTTTTGTTTACTTCTTCATTGAACTGGTGGTCAGTTGTTTGTTTTTGTGTTTTCATAGCTTTTGGGATAATTTTACGCTTTAAACGGATTTAAGTAAGTGTGCCATATATGGTAGTTTTCATTTGGAAACGCTTGCGCAGTATTGTTGTCATTCATTCAATGGTTACCCTCACCTTGCTCGAGGATAAGACAATTAATTGCTATAAATACAGTTGCTAATATATTTTTGTATATGTGTCAAAGTACTTAATATAAATAAATTGTTGGTTGTGTCACTAAATCCAGCTGAAGCAGTTAGTTGAAAAAAACGCCTGGATTAGATTTAAACATTTTGCTGTTTGAGATTGTAAAATTAAAAGTTAATTTACTGGATAGGATAGTTTAGTTCACGTCCAGGTTCCGTTATTAGGAAATATTAGTTGAAATTTCGACTGGAATACACGAAGGGTTAATTGTTCCAGAATTTGCCACCTGTCGCTGTGGGCTGGAGAGAAAAGGTTTAATTAAAAATTGTAGAACTGTACATAAGTACGCAGATTAATACGTTTTGTTTTTTTCAATTCAATTACCGAAGCGTGTTCACCCTGATTTCTGTGATCTGCACGCTATTGTATTTGATTATTGTTTTTAAGGTGCTGGTATTTATATTTTGATTTTTTAACATTGGTCAAATTTTTTTTTCTACGTGCCGATGTAATGGTAAATGCGATAACTAAAATTAAGGTTTAAGATTATTTGATTTTGGGAACTTTGAACTTGCAAGATTCAACCCATTAATTACGTTTATTATTGAAATTTTAAGTATGAAAAATTGTGCATTACTTCCCTGCAGAAGCGATTTTTTTTTTTTAATAATTGTACTTATAGCCTTATCATTATTTACAGTTCATATAAATTAGTAGACAACAATTGCTTACTGTTTTTATGTATTAATAAAAATTTTTCAAGTTGCAAGCCCTTGCAGTGATGGCGATTGTTTACTATTTGTTTATGATTTCATTGTTTCTTTTGCAATTTTGTATTGAAATTGAGATTTTTGAAAATTGAATTTCATTGATAAAATTAACGTAAAGTAAAATTTGAGTCAATAAGATTGATGATCTTTAGAAGTGGTCCAGTAGGACCCTATTTTGTTTTGATTGCGTGTAAATATTTTGAAGCTTTTACAACTCCACAGTAGCATTTGACGATTTGCCTGGATTACGTTACAAACATACGATTTTGTTTGTTTTGAACATTTCTGTGGAGTACTAGCGTTTATTTGTATACTAGTTTCGATTTTAAACAAACTGACACCCATTGACTTATGACTTTCTCGAATTTCATTTATGTCATTCTGTTCCCCGACACGCAAGCCAACATCATAATCACCTCCGACCACTGGGCTGTCGTCAATCACCCCTCATCTGTTATACCAAGTTTCAATGCAATTTAGCAATTTTTTTTAACATTAATTTTTGTATTTACCAGTAGCGAGTTACCAAATTCAACTTTTGATATATCGTTCCTATCACCCCACTCCCATTCACACAAAGAAAATATTGTGCCATTTGGGATACCTCAGAATTATGGAAATTGGGTGATAGTTAATTACTAGGTCAACTGACTCTGATTTTATAGAGAATCTCGGATTACCAGTGACGTAAGCCTGAACGTTAACTTTGTTTATTTAGTTTCCCACGGTAGGACTCTTGATAGGTTCCTTGCACTTGATGGTTGCCACTTGTAAAAAATTTATTCGAGTTTGCTAACTCTTGAATAATTTATATTTCAAATGGTAGAAGATTACTCAATCCGTATTTGTTTATTTAGGGTGTATCTAAATATACTTTCACTATAATGTTCTTTGATTTTTCAATCCCTTTTATTTTGATGTAAAAATGTATGGAAGCCTTCCACTGCACTTATATTTTTTTTACCAATAAATATCGACTCATTATTTAAACCACACTACAAAATCCTATGTTGGGGACACAAGAAGGAATTCAAATGCTTATAATTTCTAGTGACGATAGTTATAAATTTTATGAACTGTAGCAGGCAAGATATAAAACAAAAAAGTGTCCTTTTGTAAACTATTAAACATGCACCGCAGAAAATAGAAAACTAACGTTAGCCACAAAACAACATTAGCGTTTTTCATTCAGAAAGAATGCGGAAATTTTGTAACGGAGGTGTAGTTTTCTGAAACAGTTTGGTTGTTATATGCAAGTCCCGTTCTCCCTCTATAATAAACCGACTTCACTCGCAGACTGAACAATATTTTTGAAACTTTTAAACTTGTCTCCAGGGAGCCACTCTACAAAATCGTATTTCAACACTTTTCAGAGATGAATCTTCTAAAGCACGACAATTTACCAAAATTTAATTATAGAGCTTACGACACTGAGTTTCATGCAATACAGAAAGAAATTTGCTCACTTCATTACAGTTAACTAAACTTTTCTTTTTATTCACACTCTAACCACACATTTCTTACATTTACTACAAATAAAGTAACGGATATAAAAGAAAAAAAGTTAAACTGCTTTCACCAAATCACCATAAGAAAGTGATGATTTTTTTACTTTTCCGTTTTTATTTCTTTTTCTTATAAGCGATGGAGCATAAGTAGAGGTTTTACTCCAAATCTAATTTATGAGCTGGAATTTGCTAAGTCTGTTAAATTTATAGCTACTTTTAATTATTTTAATAAAATAAATTACTGAAGGTTGTTTTTGTATTACGCTTATTTCATAAATTGTTTTAGAGGATTACAAATTGTTGGCGAAAGTACACTAAATTTACATTGCCAGCAAAACAATTCCAAAGCACTTATTCATTTTGAATAACCATTTATCTAGAACCTCATTAATAATTCTATAAGCTTAACATTTCTGTCCTAATTGTTGATATAGAATCTAAATGCTTATAATTTTATAAATATATCATATTATTTGAAATAATATAGAATTACTGGTTATAATCTCAAAATTACGAGAACAGTCTACACTTTGTAGATGTAAACGTTATACCAACTGTTAGATTTAATTTATTCATTAACATTTCGTTTCATCAACCAGCTATGCCTTTCGCAGTTTTCAACGCCATATATACTTTAATTTCACTTTCAGCTAAAATTGTTGACACAAAAAGTTTATAACAAGCATTCAATTTTTTGTACGTGAAATTTAATTTACAAAAACATTTAATGAGCTTGTTACATCGTTAATTGCAAAAACTTGAGTAATTATTAAGTGTTTTTACTTTTGTTTGTTAGAATTTAATTTCTACTGGATTATTATTTTTAATACGTTTTCTAAAAAGTAACCGTGTTTTCATCGAAGTCGTGAAAATTGATATAACGCCAGCAACAAAATGGTGGTCACATTGATCATTCATTATAATTTTAAGTGTTTGTATGTCAGTTAATAGGTTTTTTTAGTTTCTTATGGATTCATAGCTTGCTCTTACCGACTAATTTTACTCTTCTTCAGTGTTATCAACGAAAAAAATTGAACAAACTTAAATATCTCCGAGATAGATGTAGAACATGTTTAACAGAAATGAAAGCCGATTAATAGACGCAAACAAGGCATTAAAAAAATATAGGGTGTGCCATTTAAAAAAATGAAGATATAGCATTTTCAAATTTATGTCATGGAATTAATTTTTGTGATCACCGTGTATATTGAAATCCAATTATGACAATAGATTAAAGTAAGCTCATGCATAAGTAAATTCTATACCAAAGATTATTTTTTTATCTTTAAAAATAACTGAGATACGCCTACTTGAATTACTACATAAAAATGTCAGTTTTTAGTTAACTTTGCAAATATCTCAAAAACTGTAAGATTTAGCTTGTAAGTAATTCTTATAAAAAATATGTAAAATTATAAGGAGAATCGAAAAATAAAATAATATATACGGTGTTCTATTTAAAAATCAAAAGTACTATATTGTACCTCTTTTATGTTACACCCTGTAGAAACCAAACTAATTATAGATTATGCAGCTTATAAAAATAGACAACTTTCGTATTTAAACTTATCATCTAAGTTTAATGGCTAAGGAGCTATCGACCGAATACGCATTATTGGGACACCCTGTATAAGGGATTGTCTTACTGAAAAGATGTTTGTGTTATTACGTTAGAAGAAGTTGGTGCAGTTCTTATAGTTATTTTGTGTACAAACTAACTGGATTATTATTTTTAATTCGTTTTCTAAAAAGTAACCGTGTTTTCAACGACGTCGTAAAAATTGATATAACGGAATAAATTCATTTTTGTTAAACTGGTAATAAATAAGGGATTGTCTTACTGAAAAGACGTTTGTGTTATTACGTTAGCAGAAGTTGGTGCAGTTCTTATAGTTAATTTGTGTACCAATTTCTGCCATCTTGATTCAAACTTTACTACATAAAGCGATTGAAAAGAATATTTTATTATGCACCCAGGAAGAGGTGATTTTTGCCATAAACTAAATCGCAAATTTAAAGATTAAAACCATTACGTTTTTCTAATAACAGTCGGGTCGTCGGATTTCAGTCGGGTCGTCAAAGTGATAGGACATGTTCAGGGTAGCATCAGTTTCTACATTCGGTTAGTGAAACAAATACGGATTAAAATGACAATTTATAAACCAATGAAGTACTGTACGGTAAGGGTAAGTCTTTAATAAACGTATTCTTATACACAGTGGTTTGAATATTAGTAATTAACGAACATAATAATAATCTAACCAGTCGAGTTTTTGTATCGTGTAAAATGGCTCTTTAGATAGCAAAGGCGCGTAAATAACTTTTAGGATTGATATAGTATTGAATTTCTACGAAAAAATACGGCTCAGTTAAACCCATGCCAGATGTGATTGTTAAAAATCATAAAATTGTAAAGTAAACTTTAAACGCAAATTCCGCCCTTTTGTGTAATGATTGAACTCAAACAGGTAAACATTTTTGCAATAACAATGAATTATAGAGAATTAAGAAAATAACTAATCTTATCCCACGGTGACGCGGGGTATAAAGCAATCATAAGTACGCATATGTAACAGTAGAAAGAATACCAGAGTGATTCATAAAAATTGAACAGATTTGTAATAAACCTCTTTCTATATCAAATCCAGGCGTAAGCATTGTCATACGAATCATTCTATTAGCTTAAATGATAAAAATAAATAACTAGACCGAATCCGTAATCCAAAGTATAAAGAAAAAACAAATAAATAGATAAAATATACAAATAACTACCACTAATGTGTAATTGAAATTCTAAATTAAAAATAATTAAATAATTATTCTTTCTCAAGTAAATAATAGCAAGTCGCGTAGGGAATAAACTAAATTAAATACGAGGTACTAAGTTTCTGAACAGATTTTTATCGGTTTGAAAATTAATAAATAAACTAAAATAATAATAATCTAAGCACTAGAACTTTTGTAACGTGTGAGATGGATCTTTAGATAAAAAGGAGCATAAACAATATTTAGAATTTCTACAGCACTAAATTTCAAAGAAAAAATACGGTTTCTTTAGACGAATGCCAGATGTGATTGTTAAAACTCATAAAATCGTATTGACACAAATGTAAAATACAATGATGTGAATATGCATGGCAGAGCCGTAAAATAAAAAAAAAAACCTCCACAAGTGTAAGTTCTAGGTACAGCTTGCAGACTACATGGTAAGCCTTTGAACATTTTTCTTTGAATTCAAATTTAACCCCAGAAGAGTACGGGACCGTCGTAAAATTTACGAAAGGTGAAATGTTTCGGGTCCTATCGTGCATTTCCGTTAGGCGCATCGAGCTCAAATTTTTAGTACCTTCCTGTTTAATGTTGCTCGACAGCCCTCACTATACAGAACCTCGCAAATGTTTCAACAAGTGTCTTGTTTTGCACATGCTTCGTAAATTTTACGGTAGTCCCGTATTAGTGCATGTCGGTCTGCAAACAAGTTATTGTCGATTGTTTTGAATTAAGTGGTTTTATCAACTTTTATTTTAAGGTAAGATCTTTTTTTATTTATCTCACATACCATGTATACTGGAATCATATTCCATTTTAGTGAAATGGCTTCGAAATGAGTATTAAATGAGTGAAAGCTCGAGGAGGAGATACGGAAAATTATGACTGGGGAAGAGAGTGATCAAGATTCTTTCGAGAATAGTGGTAGCGATTGGGAGGAAGACAATCTGGATGCGGAATCAATAGGGGGCACAGATGAGTCAAATGATGAAATTTATTTGGATGAAAACATTGGATATGAACGAGAATCGACTATTTTGCCGAAAGGAAATAAAAGTGAAGTTACATAAAACTGTCTAAATTAAGTTCAGATTGAAAAGTACCGCTGCAAGAAACATTCATTTTTTTTCGGGCCCCAAAGGTGAATAGAAAAAATGCGTTACTAATTGATCCTAAATGTGAGAAATTAAAGTCGGGAAGGCTAACAGGGTCATTATAGTTATTTATTATTGCCCTTTAATTAAATAAAAGTGAAATTTAAAGAATAGAAAATTTCAGTTATCATAATTCATGACAATAATATAACAATTTATTTCAATCTTAATGCTGCCAGCACCTACGAAACTGACCATAAACAGATTGGGGCACTAAATAACTTACGCATGATCTTTTTCAATTAGGATAATAAATATCCTGTTTTGTTCTCAGTGCAGTTACTATATTCTAGAATCGTACAAACACAATTTTTTTCTTATATGATGCAATGTAAACTAATTATTTAAGACCTCGGATTTCTAAGCACAAATAATTCCCGAAATAATCATTCAATTTACATTTTAAAATTGTTAAAATAAGCATTAAAAAAGCATTTATAAGCACAAATAAACGTTTATATGCAACAATAAGCATTCCTTATGCACCGATAAAAAATTTCGTTATTTATATCCAGAGTGAAAGGCAATAATGGGTTTTTTAAAAAATAAAAACAACAGTAAAGTAGTTCGTGTATTTATTTATGGAACAATATATATTTAAATAAAATACAATGTTCCCTAATGTTCTAAAAGAAACATAAAACGATTAACCCCTAACAACTACGAGGTTTTTTTTAACAGCTAAACTCATAAAAAAATTAATGGTAATTTGAAAAGCAATACGTAATTAATACTTTTTCTAAATTTTCTGAAGTAAAACTTTTTCGCATTTCATTGAAAATTAATTTACAGGCAGAAAATGATCTTTCAACCTCTACCGATGTTAATGGTGCAAATTAAAAAAAACTGCACTAGTTCTAAGGGAATATTACTGGGCGAATGAAAATTCCCTTCCCCTGATAGTATTTTATCAATGACATCCAAAGTATGGTATCTAAGATTTTTATTAATAACGAAAGCAAATCTGCTTTTAACAATTTCCGCAGTTTTTCCGTTTGAACTTTCTATTTCGGTTTTGAGAGTTCTTACTATATTTAAACTATCATTAAGGGAAAGATGGGAATTTTCTAGTTTTTTAATTGCTTCTGCAATGCATAAAAAGTTGCTGGAGATATACAGGGTGTTTCTGAAATAGGGTTCCTAATTTCTACTGCATGTAGAACTCATTAAAATAAGACAAAATGTTCCTATAAACATGTGCCCTAAAACGCACCCTTAAAAATTTACAGGCCCTTGAAAGGGTTCGAATTAAACTGATTTTATCCAGTTATTTCAAAAACGATAAAAGATAAAGAGACGAAATGAAGAGAACATACATAACTTTTCACGCCCAGTAACATGAGCTAGGCCATTTTTCGTTATTCGAATCATATGCGTCCTTTTCAGGGGGATGAAAAGGGTATCAAGTCCCTAAAAAATTTTGTACGACCTTCTTGCAATTTTCTTTGACAAATTCATAAATTTTGGACAGTTTTACGTAAAAAATGTCGTCTTTGCGTAATTCGATATCTTTCTGAATTGATTCCGAAGTGAATAATAGTAATTTTATCAAATAATGATAATTTTCAAACTCATTTTACACAAAAACCGTTGCCGATATAGAATTACGCAAAGACGACATTTTTTACATAAAACTGTCCAAAATTTATGAATTTGTTAAAAAAATTGCAAAAGGTCGTACAAAATTTTTAGGACTTGATACTTTCCATCCTGAAAGGACGCCTATGATTCGAATAACGAAAAATGGCTTAGCTCATGTTACTCGGCGTCAAAAGTAATGTATGTTCCCTTAATTTCATCTCTTTATCTTTTATCGTTTTTGAAATAGTTGAATAAAATCAGTTTCATTCGAACCCTTTCAAGGGCCTGTAACTTTTTAAGGGTGCGTTTTAGGGCACATATTTATATGAACATTTTGTCTTATTTTAATGAGAACCCTATTTCAGAAACACCCTGTATACAATATCCTTATGCAAATTCTTGTCTTTCACAAGACGTTTTGCAGTTTGAATGGAAGTTGCGTCATTTTCGTCAAAATCATTAATTAGTTCTGCTATATCGTTAAAATGGTTTGCATAAAAGTCTACTGCTTTTAACCAAGTACCCCATCTTGTAATAATAGGTTCTGGGGGTAATGATAAATTGGGCAATTTAGATTTATAGTGAGCTACGCGCGTTTAAGAAATATTTTTTTAATTACAGCAATGAAAGTATTAACGCTTGGATATGAATCCCTAATAATTTCTGCTATTCGGTGAAGACCATGTGCTAGACACGTAACATGTACTAAGTTAGGGTAAAATGTTTTCAGTAATTTTCCTGCAGCGACCATGTAAGCTGCGGCATCTGTGCACATGAGTAAAACATTTTTGTCGTTAAACTCCGTGGGGAATAGAAATCTTAAGCAGGAATTCACAAAATAAGCTACCGTATTGCTATTCGTTTTTTCTAAGACTTTAGAACATACCAAATATGATCTTGTTGAATCGAATTTGCTTAATTTACCTACTATAAAATTGGCAACGTAATTTCCTACGGCATCAGTAGTTTCGTCAACTGAAAACCAAATTGGATGTCCTGATACGTCTTCTCGTATTTGCTGTATGGCAGAATTATAGCAAATGTCCAGATAGTTTTTTTCTTAATGTTGATTCCGTAGGAATACTGCGATCACAATATTTTTCCAAAAATGTTTTAAAAATTGGATTTTCAACAGCTTTCCACGGGATATTTGCAGCGATTAAAGCACGACACAAATCTTCAGAAAGACCATTTCTGTTCTTAGTTGAATTGGTTAAAAATGTTTGTTTTAATGATTGTTTTCGAGCAACACTGGCCTGATGCAAAGATGTTTTAACGTGTTGTTGAATTTGATGTTTTTTGTTGCTTGATACCTTGAAAACACAAAAATGCATTATTATTTAATATTAAATTTATTTGCTTATTATTCGAACAAAACTTATGACCGAAATTATGTAATTAAGATTAAAATTGCGTTAGATACTTACTTCTTTGTTGCAAACATTACAAAATATAACGTCACCATCAGATGAAAAGCAGTCGTAGTCTTTTAACCACTGTTTAATTAGCACACTTTTTGGAAGTTTATCCTTTCCCATTTTTGTTATTTTAGTAACCGAAAGTTATAGTTTAATTATCTAGTAATCAGTTGAATTTAATTAGAATTAACTTCATTTGCTGTTACAAAGTGCATTGAAGCAGCAACAGCAAGTAGGCACAACCGAATGTATATGAAAATTCAAACTGAGAATGTTTTTGAAGTAGAAGGGAAAGAAAACCACATGTTTTAGGGCTGTTTGACCATTCGGCGATCACGCTCTGTACACTTGTTTACGTTGCTGACTCTTGGTTTTGAATATACTTGAGTTGTAAACAAACATCTGTGCCTACTTAAAATACACAATTCTCGAAAATCTTAACAAGTAAGCCGTCGGATTACGACATAGTTAATCTCTAGAGTGGTAGATTATTGTATCTGTCGTGTTTATTTAAAAACTTTACAAAAACGCATTGTTGAAGAGATTTTAAAATAAACAAGCTTAAATTTTAAATATAAGTTTAAACGTAAAAATCCCCGAGCAGAAAATAAGCACAAATAAGCACGTTTTACATAAATAAGCACTTAAACAAAACAAGCAGAATAAGCATAAATAACTTTACCTCATTTTCCATCAAATTGTCTGAAACGACTTTATTTCTATTTTCAAGGCAGTATACCTAATACACACAAATAAGCATTTGCTTAGAAATCCGAGGTCTGGACTAATAATCCATTATACAATGCACTTACATTGGAAATATGGTGTTAAAGTGCGGATTAACATTTTTAAAGAAGTACCAGTTGAAGAAGTATTACTAAGCGGAAGAAGAAACCATAACGTTAACAAAAAATAAAATACTCTCCTCCCTGAAAATTTTACTCCAACAATATTTAGATTTTATTGAGGTGTACATAAGCTTCAATAAAATCTTAACAAAACTCAAAATTCATTAAATATTTCGATAAACTTCAACGTCAAAATTATTGTCTCAAGTCAGCAAAAATATCTGGTCAATACGGTAATTAATTATTCAATTTAAAACGAAAAACACGTCACAACAAAGCTAAACAAACGATTAAATATCAATAAAATCCCAAGATTTACTAAACGTCGATATTGGGGTTGCAATGCCTAAATTAGAAAAATACACAGCGACGCCGCAACAAATAATCAACTTTGATAACCTATTTGGAAAATTCACGCACTAGGGCGTCTACAATCGGCAAGTTGATTCCTATAAAGATAACTTCAGAAAATTGCCACCACTCCCAATACTATCATGTGGAAGAACAAACAGCTGATCGGTTTAACGACCTTATTACTTTATAATTGTGTTACGATATCTCTTAAATCTCATCTTCAAGCGCAACTGTATCAACCAGATCAGCATGACTAATTATCTCTTAAATAATTGACTCAAATCGTTACGTTAAGAATTTGTACAAATGGTGAAAAGCACAAGAACGTCGCCACTCTAAAATCGGATAAATACGAGAATTCTCAAAGTTAGATAAATTGTACTGTAACTTGACTATGAACAAAAATTTTAATTTCATCCGTTAAATTTAATTTAACGCAGTAAAAGAAATGGGATAACAACTCTTTGTACAGAAAATTATAATCAGTTGACTAATATTATCTATACTGTAAATAATAAAATATCAACGTTCAAGGTGATTAATTAACTTTGGTCGTGAAAAGGTCAATATACCCCTCCC
Source organism: Vesta saturnalis (assembly GCA_036346205.1). Classification (NCBI taxonomy): domain Eukaryota; kingdom Metazoa; phylum Arthropoda; class Insecta; order Coleoptera; family Lampyridae; genus Vesta; species Vesta saturnalis. The sequence goes on along the minus strand of JARFJB010000966.1, from coordinate 2,748,874 downwards.
CCTCGCGTTTCGGGAATTTATCAACTTCCACGTTCAATAAACTTTGGTTCTATGTTTAGATTTCTAAGAACATCAGTCCATTCAATGGCGCTGGACCATTAGAAAAGATTACTACACTCTCTTACACATGTAAATTCCCTATGTGAGCGAGAAGTGTGTTTGCTGTACTACAGGAATTAAACAAATCTATCAGCATTTTGTCCCAATGTATTAATTTAGTGTACTTTAATTTATATCTAGGATCCAAAAATGTAAGAGTACATAGAGCGACCACGGTTACATAGAATACCCTGTACGTTGTAAAATATTATGCTATTCACTGCCTTCGATCGTACAACTTCTTTTTGATACATTTTTCTCTACTTTGTATAATAACAGATATATTCCACTTCATCAAATCGTTGACTCACCCTGTTTTAGGACCACAACTCTATCGTTAGGTTATACCTGAAATAGTATTGATTAAAATAAAATGCATAAAATGTGTTACTATTTGCATTCAAATCCAGTTTCCTGGGGTAATCTAAAAAATCCACTAGCCTAGTTTAAATAATTGCGAATACAGTCAAATTTTCAAATACGAACATATAAGCTTCGCGTAGTTCTTCTACAATTACGATGACAAGTGATATATACTTTATTTTGTAAGTATCCCCACAAGAAGAAATCAACGATTGAAGGATCGGGCGATCGTAGTATCCACTCCATAGGTGCATTAGTCTGTATCCTTTATTGAGCAAAATAGTTTTCCAAAGAATGGCGTATTATTCGGGCAGGTGCTCCGTCCAGCTGAGAATAGGTGCGACCTAAATGAGCCAAGTGAATATTACACAAAAGTTCAGGTTTTAACATACTGCAGTATATTTAAGCAGTAATCTGCTGAAGGAACGCTTCATAAATTCTACGAGTTAATTGTTGGCCCAATAAAACACAGGTGACGCTGAAACCCAATCTACACTGCGGGTCACACTCAAAGGCTAGGTGGAGGTTTTCTTGATTCCAATACCCAGCGTTGTGTTTATTGAAAATACTAGCATGAAAAATGCGCTTCATGGCTCCATATCACTGATCTTGCAAAATTTATGTTCTCTGGAGTTTGCTATAAGTACCAATTACAAACACGACAACGTTCAGCGTCCCTAGGTTGAAAATGTTGGTCAATATTCGCTTTATGAGTTTTGATTTTATGTTTTTGTAATACACTGTGAACTCTGATTTTAATTACTCCACCTCCTGCCTTAATAGCTGTGCAAGATATGAAATGAACTGTTTCTACGTAGGATGATACACGAAATTTGGTTTTGGTCCAATGAATTAAGTAAATTATTTTTAATTATGGAAACTCTACCACAGACTGATCGTTTCTTTCCGGGCATCTATAATAAGCACAATGGCAGCCAATAAGTAGATGTGTAATATTTAATAAATTTAAAAACTCATAGCTATTCAATTAAAGTTGTACTGAATCCCGTGAATTTTCATATCGTACTTTTCAAAATTGCATGACGTACAGAGTGTTTCATAATTAGCGTAAAAGATTTTACATTTTACGGCTTAAAATAAATCAAAAATTAACATAACATAGCTTTCAGGCCATTCCCTTACGGGGTAGGCAAAACAATCCCTGACTCTTATTTAGTTTTCATTCACAATCTCCCTAGCTTCCGCAAGATACATACATTGTCACTGATATATCCTTTTATTTTTAAAACTCCTTACCTTTCTTTCTGTTATCATACATTTTACTACATTCAGCCAAGTTTTACGCGGCCTAGTATACCCTGCTTTACTTCTAATCTCGCCCACATATATTTGCTTCGTCAATCTTGTGTTGTTCATTTTCTCAATGTGACCAAACCAATTTTTTTTTAAATCGTTTGCTTCGTCTTCGGGACCTTCGTTTCTTCTTTCTTCGGGCAGTTTTAGGGATCTTCTCCCTCTTCAGCCCTGGGTTTTGAGTGTTTCTGGGTGTTGTGTTGTGATGTGTATTGCAAGTGGTAACAATATATGCTTTGATATTTGTGTGGAAGAAAAAAAACAAAAAAAGAAGAATTGAATATTCAAATTGAAAATATTTATATGTGCTAGTGTTTGAGTGTTTTGGTTTTGTGTGTTGGGTTTGGGTTGAATGGGAGGTCCGTTTTCATAGCGGTGGTCGTCGTCTCGTTTTCTTTGAGGATTGGATTGGGTTTCTTTATCGTAGGATGTAGGGAGCTCTTCGAACTCCTCAGGTAGGTTTTGGGTTTGTTGTAGTAGTGGGAGTGTTGGGAGGCGTTTAAATTTTGTTTTTGGTTTCCTAGGTAGTCGGGATTAGTTAGAGAAAGGGATTTGTAGGAGTTCTTTAGTTGGGATTATGTCTCCGTGTATCCTGCGAGTTGTGTATTTTGCTTGTAGTGTTTTTAGTCTGTCTATTATTGGTTGAATGTTGGCGTGTTGTGTTGTTAGGTCGTTTGGGTGTCTGTAGTGAAGTTTGTGTATTGTGCGTAGAATTCTTCTTTCGCAGAGGGCCAGGGATTGGAGGAGGTGAGGTTGGAGGCTTGCGTACAATGGAGCGCGGTAGTCTAGTGGCGGTCTAATGTAAGTATTGTATGTATATTGTAGGGTAATAGGGTGGCAACCTCTGACGTTTCCACGCAATAGTTTCAATAACGATACGCGGTTGCGTACCTTACTGAGAACTTTGCTCACGTCAGGTTGCCAGTGGAGGGTTCTTGAGGTGATACCGAGGTATGTTGCAGTGTCTTGTGGTTGGAGTCGTTGTCCCCGTAGAGTCAGGTTTATGTTTTTGGTAGCTTGTTTGGTAAAGTTGGATCTTGTCGGGTGTCTGAAGAGTATTGTTTGTGCTTTGTCGGAGTTGACTGTTAGTCTCCACCGGTTGGCCCAGTTGGAGAAGTTGGTTAGTTGTCGTGTCATGCGTCTGTTTGCTCCTTCACTGCCCTTACTGGTTACCCAGAGAGTAGTATCGTCGGCAAACTGTGTCACTGTAATTTTTGGGTTTGTGCTTTGTGGAATGTCGTGGGCGTATATTGTGAATAGGGGGGGGTGCCAGTGCTGATCCTTGCGGAACACCGGCGGTCGGGTGGGATGTTGGGGAAGTCGAGGGGCCTACTCGTACCTTTACACATCTGTCTGTCAGATATGAAAGGAGGAGTCGGACGAACGGGGTAGGGAAGCTTAGCTGTCTTAGTTTATGTATAAGTCCTGCGTGCCATACCTTGTCGAAGGCTTGTCGGATGTCTAGGAAAACTGCGAGGCAACAATCTCCGTGGTTCAGGACTTTTGAGGATTCTGTATAGAGTTTAACAAGGGGGGTCTTGGTATGCGTGGTTGGGTCTAAAGCCGAATTGGCTGTTTGGGATGATGTCGTTGGCTTCGAGATGATCCCTTAGCCTTTGGGATAGGATTGATTCTAGACATTTGCCCATACAACTTAGGAGGGAAATGGGTCTATAGGATGTAGGTTGGGAGAGGTCGGAGTTGGGTTTGGGAATCATGACGGTTGAAGCGGTCTTCCAATCCGTCGGGAAGTAGGATAGGGCTAGGAATCGGTTGTATATTTGGGCAAATTGTCTAAGGGCGTTTGGAGGTAGATTCCTAAGTATTAGTCGGTTGAGTCCGTCTTGTCCTGGGGCGGAATTTCTTTCTTTTTTGAGTGTTTGCAGTACTAGGTTAGGTGTGATAGGGCTAAGGAAGGGGTCGTTGTCTTGGAGTTCCTGTGGTCGTTCGTTTAGGGTTTGTAATATGAACACCTCCAGGTTTTGCTCAAGCCGAGCTTTGAGATCGTTGTCAAACGATGGATCATCGGGGGTAGAGAGTATGGATTGCAGGTGAAGACCAAACCAGTCGGCTTTCTCCTTATCAGAAACTGTGAGCTTACCTTGAGGGTTGATTAGGTCGCTTCTGGGTTTGGTTTTTTGTCGTGTCAGGACTTTGAATTTATGCCAAAATTTCGGGCCGTTTCGGTAGTCAAGTTTTTCGGTTTCTTTCATCCAGTTTTCTTGGGTGAATCTGTTTGTCTCTAGTCGAATCGTCGCGTTTAGTCTGTTAAATTCAGTTTTAAGTGCAGGGTCTTTGGTTTTAAGGAATCGATGGTATATCCGCCGTTTTTCTTTAATCAGTAGGACTATTCGTGGCGGGAGTGGTTTACGGTTAATGTTGATTGCTTTTGTTGGGATTGTTGTGTTGGCGGCGTCGTTGATGAGGTGAGTTAGGTGGTGTATGGTTCTGTCTATGCCCTCTGTGGTGTCTATGGGAAAGTCAGGAAGGTTATTGGAGATATGTTCCCGGAACACATTCCAGTCAGCGTTGTGGAAGTTTCGTCTTGTAATGGTGGTTTGTGTTTGGGGAATTGGGGGGCCTAAGGATGTATTGACTAATAGGGGGAGGTGGTCGGATGTAATTGTCGTTCCTATGTGGCAGTTGTCAAAGTATTGAGCAATTCGTTCTGTACATATGATGTGGTCGGGTATGGAGAGACCTGCGTGTCCAATGAACATGGGATGAATGTTTCGTATTCGTATTAATGGTTGTGTTAGTAATTCGTTTATTAGTTTTCGTCCGTTGGGGTTATCAGTTGTGTCTCCGAATTGTGTATGTCCTTCGTTTAGGTCTCCGAGGAGCACTGCGTTGGGGAAGTTGGCTATGTGTTGTAGTAGAGGCGAGGAGAGGATATTGCTTGGAGGGTTGTAATAGCAAAATACTATTATAGGTGCTGAAGGCAGGTGGACCTTCGCGGCTACACACTCGAGGTGTTGTAGGTGCGGCGGCAAGGTGTGGGGAGAGGATGGGTATTTGGTGTGGATCAGGAGTGCTGTGCCACGTTTACCTCCGTCGGGGTTGTTGTGAAGGTAGGTATTGTAGTGTGATATAATTAGGGTGCCTCTATCGGTCAGTTTTGTTTCCGTTGTCGCTAGCAGTTGTATTCTGTCTGTTTGTAGTAAGTTTTTAATGAGGTGGCGTTTACGTCGAACGCCACCTGTGTTTACGGTTCCAGTAGTTAGTTCCATTGATGCTGCGGGTAAGGAAGGGAATTTAGAGGGTGGATAGAGGGTTTAGGAATTTATTCCGGTTTGTAGTAGGGAGTGCTAAACCCGACTTTTGTACCGCTCCATGCGCAGTACAATCGCCTGTATAGGAACTCCCTGACGACGTAGACCATCCTCTTCGTGATAAGCTCGCGCCTATCAGGGAAGATAGTGAACAGAGTAAATGTGAGGGCTTCCAAGAAGGTGTTGTTCCTGAGGAAGAGCTCGTGGTCACCGTCATCAGGATCGGCGGAGGTAGTAGAGGATGTTTCCAGCTTGGAGAGGGGGGCTACTTGGGAAGGAGAGGAAGGGATCTCCCGCCGTTTCTCACAGTCGAAACTGTAAGTTGGATAGGAGCCGCCGCAGTTGTTACACTTTGGCGTGGCTCAGGAAGGGAAGGCTTGGGATTTATGGCTACCGCCACAGGAGGGGCACTTAAGGGATCGGGTGGGACACTCGACTGCTAGGTGGCCCACCTGGGTGCAGGTGGAGCAGTACTTCAGTGTAGGATTGGGGTGTGAGGAGGCTCACACAGGTAGCGTCTGCCGAACATACCAACGCCGTTGTGGAGAAGGAAATCGATGGAGGATTTGGATTGGGTTAGGATACTGACAAAGGAGGTGGGACGGTTCGTGGCTCTGGAAACTATACGGATGGCCTTGGTAACGTGAGGAAGACCGATGGCTTGTATAATTTCTTTCTGGGTAATGTCGCGGTCAACCTCGCGGATGACTCACGACAGGGAGAGGGTTTGGGATCTGGTCGGGTGTAGGAAGGGCACGAGAGCTGGGAGAAGGTTACTGAAGGGATACCAAAGGTTGCCTGAATACTACCTCGGCGGTTGGGATAGGATGGGATGTTTCGACTAGGGCGGTTTGGTTGTGGTTGAATCGTAGATTCACCCACGGAGTTGGAGAGGGCGTAGGATCGTGAAAAGTTGTTTCTGGGAAACGACGGTTTTAGGAATATTACGTAAGCAATAACGGGATTTAGGAGGTGTCATGGCAGAGTCGGAGGATGAGGATGAGGATGAGGAGGATGACGAGGATATGGATAAGGTGGGTGTTGCGGTTACGGGTGGCGTCATCGTCTTAGTCATTGTCGTCGTTGTCGTAGTCCTAGTCGGTGCTGCCGGTACGTCAACGTCGGGATCGTCGCTGTCGGGCTCAGGGGAAGGGGACTAGAAGGAGCGGGTTTGCCATGTTTTACCATGGTGGGTTAGTTTAGGAATTGGGTGGTGCAATGTATACAAATGTATTGTTTAAACGGAAGGCGGACTCCCACCGAGGTGCAGCCTCACACCCCGCTGATTAAGGCTTAGTGTTGAGGGTCCGGTAGAAGATGGAGGGCTTTGTTAGTTAGGAAAGGTATAAAGTGTAGGAAATTAAATTTACCCTTCTGCTTCCTCTTCGTGTATCTCGGTTAGGATCCTGCTGTTCTCTTGTGTTGACTTCTTGTGGTTAGTCATGAATGCTGTTTTCCACGTAGTTCGTCCTCGGTGTTCTTCTTACTTCTACTGTGCTGCTGGTTTCTGCGGTTCAACGACGGTCCTCTATTCCTGATAAGGAATGTTTTATTTAACCGCTTTCTTTTATTAGTGGTGTGTAACAGTGACCACTAGAATTCCGTACGCGCCCGGCTCTCGGTAATTAGGTAATTAAGGCGGGTTCTTAATTACACTGTAATTACTGGTCGACCTGTCTCTAACGATTCAAGACAAAAAGTGCGATATTCGGCTAAAACTGTCGGACCAAACCAACGTAGAGTACTACTCTTATACCTATTTATCATCATCTTTTCCTCGCCCCACTCCTTATTACACACTCATTCTTTATCTTATCCCTTCTAGTTTTAGCGCATGAGCTTCTCAGGAATTTCATACCCAAGGCATGTATTCTTCTTTCGTGCTTTTTTTGACATATCCATGTCTCACTTCCGTACATTACAGACAGAAGAAACATGCAACTATAGATAGCTCGTTTCGCAGCTAAGCTCATGTTTTTTTTCTCATTATTGTCGCCATACTATCAATTATTTTCTTTCCAGGATTGACCCTTCGTCCAGTCTCGCCATCCATTGTACCCAGATATACCAACTCGCCCACTTGTTCCACAATTTCATTTTGCAGAGTAAATACCTTACTCTCCTTTTCACCTTTCCGATTGAACACCACAATCTTAGTTTTGCTTACGTTTACCTTTAGGTTCATACTCTCACAGACTGTATCAAACTTCCTCGGAGCAGTTTGTAGCTCATACGCACTGTCACTTAATGAGATTGTGCCATCTGCATACACCAGAACTCGTACATTTATGTCACCAACCATTACACTATTTGTTTCGGTACATGCTTGCCTAACACATTTATCCACATATACATTGAACAACCACGGGGACATCACACAGCCTTGTCTCACTCCTTGCTCAACATTAAAGTATTCACTCACACCTCCTCTCCCCCTAACACATGCCCGCCTACCGTTGTATACTGCTTTCGTTTATCAGACCTTTATTTACGCCATATTCATTTAATATTAATATTCACTCTGACATATGCTTTCTCCAGATCTATTTAATGTTTTAGTGTAATTATTAGTATTATTTATTTCTTGTAAATTTCCATGGTCTACTCTTAGAGTTAGAGTAAATGTTGAATGATATCATTACTTCTAAAAATAAATATAAATAAAGTCCAAATTATGCTTAATTGGTAAAAGTATAATACACATAATGTCCGTCTTGTTATAAACTATTTTTGAACTAATGTTTGGAGAATCTCGTGCTTCACGTGAATGAAGGTAGCACTAAATGTGATTTTTTGGAAATAAAACATACAGCATGGAATTTTCCTGCGTAAGCTGTAACACTCATTTTAAACCGTTGTAAATGCCATGATTCTTAAAAAAAATTAAAAATTATAGACTCAACACTCACAATTAGTTTTACACTTAAAATTTGTTTTAAACAGATTTTTTTTGTTTTAGTTGTGTAACAAAGCTCGAATAGTAAACACCTACTAAAGTTTAACGCGAAATTTGTAAGCAGTTTAGCTCTTTGAACTTTATAATAGTTTGTAATGAACATGTAATTAAACCTTGCAATGCATTAAATACTTAACAATTTGTTTTGGATCAAACAATATTATGCGTAATTTCTGTAATGCTGTAATATATATATATATATATATATATATATATATATATATATATATATATATATATATATATATATATATATATATATATATATATATATATATTCTTTTATCCGTATATGAAATCTGCTGTCAGTATGTAATAGTAAATATTTTTTATTAATTGATTTATTGTTTGACAATTTTATCCAATTCGTTTTTAAATGTTGTAATGAAAATTAAAGAGTAATGCATCCGTACAAACGAAAGATTGATAACAAAGGAATAAATGTAAACGTAAAATTAATACCAACTATTTTTTCTGCTTTGTTCATCCATCACGAACACCTGAAGTTGACTTGTAGACTTTTCCCTATTGATTATAGAAATTTGATATCGTATTGTTCACTATTGGTTTTTTCCCAAAGAAAAGCACACTTAATTAATCATCAATCATTTTATACAGTCCTAATATTGCAGTGTGTGTTTCTGAAATTTATGATTGAAATTTTAATTTTGATAAAATTGTCATAATTATTCAAACTAATTTATAAAAAGCAAACTAATGAGCAGGTAAATAAAATATTTTGTTTTGTTGCAGGTAAGATGACAATTACTCCTAAACTTGAGTTCTGTAAGTATACTTTGAAGCAACAATATAAACTCCTTATGATAATTATTACTTTACACATAAATTTCCTTTTCTTTGTGTTAGATACAAACAGAAACAGATTATTCTAACTGTAAAAGATACTAAAGTTAAACTTGCTTTATAAAATCCTTATCCGAAGTTCATGTCTATTTTATGACTAGAAAACATGGAGTCTGTCACACTCCCTAAGGAAGTCAACTTATTTGACTTGCAAAATACATGTGAAGAGTGGAAGCAAAGTTGCCTAGAATCTAACGTACAGAAACGACAATCTTATATACACTTTCTATTTGAAATAATTACCCAAGAACACCATATAAATGAATAAAACATATACGCTACAAAAATCACTTGACGCATTTCTCTTTGATATGTTAACTAAAATCAAAGTTGTTCTGTTATTTAAATAGATGTTACCTTAGAATAGCTATATCACCGGTGTCCCCAAATCATACGGCAGGACCCTCTGGATTTGACCAACCTACATTAATAAATGTTTATTGGGAAGTCAATATTTTTAAATAAAGACTTGTAGCAATTAACGTTTAATGCAATGACCGACGTCTTCGTGCATATGCTTTGCAATTGTGAATATCTAGTTGTATAATCTAACAGATAAACCACTTGGATTCACTGTATTAATAATCGGGTTTAGTGCTACTTATTTACGGCTGTGAACGCTAAATGGACAAATAACTGAAGTTCATGTATTTATTTATAGCTACGATTTAACAGAAACTACCTCAGTGAATTTTGATTATTTTACTATCCAGCGATAGCATGTGTATTACTGATTAAAAACTTACGTGCCTCTCACGCAGAGCTATCGGCTGTTGTAAATGCAATTACATACTTTGCAATTATATGTCAATGCGTAGGTATGATGGCTCAGTATATGTTGTATTATGTCGTTATAGACCAGGTTTGCCTTAGCTATTGATTTCTACGTATTTTATTGCTTTTTCAAGGGAAGATATGACGCTGATTTACATTAAAGCTAAAAAAGGATGGATATTTTCTTCATCGATACACAAGCAATCGCATGTTGTATATTGGCAATCGCAACCTTGTTGATTACTAGGTGCATCCCCATGAAAGGTCACTTTTGATTATGAAAACTTTTCAATAAGAGTTATGGAATAAATAGTAATAATTGAACAGTTTTGATAATGACTGACATTATTTATTTGCATGGATGCAATTAGGTTTTATAGAATTTGAATATACGCATTAATCAATTTTACATAGATGTACAAAAACATTCAAACAGATTTTCCAAACGTTACAGGGCTGATGCGCACTAGGCACATTAATTTTATGTAAAAGCAGCTTGTCATTCTAATCCAATAGAGAAGGTCGTGGATGTTGTAAGCTACTGAGTAGAGGAACTAATTTTAGTACCATTCACGTACCATATTTTTCCTTAAAATCGCTAAAATAGAACGATGGCTACTACTACAATAACAATGTATACGGCGTTAGGTCCTGAACAAATATCATTTTTCATATGACTTTATTATTAAACCTATAGGCATAGATAGAATTTAAGTTGCAAACTTGTTTTTAAATGGCTTTTCAACTTTGGAAAACTCGATTAAACTGACGTAAATACCCTCACTGGTTTTAATTAGTACCATGATTATTATTATATTCATCATTATAGTATAAATACGGTAACATTGAATTAAAATATTTGGAACTTTTTGAATTTTTTTAGATATACAGGGTGCTCCAAAAAAAGTAACATACCGAAGCTATGTTTTTTAAATGACACACCCCATATATTATGGAATTTTCGAATTTTGCATAAAAAATAAGTAGCACTTTCATAAGGGTTCTCTATACCTACATACAGAATGTTTCAAGTTACATCAATTGTTTTTAGGAAAAATTGAATCTCTCTCCTAATAAAATTATCTCCAACAAATTTACTCTTAGGTTTAAGTAAAATATGAAATACTGTTCCCTTAGTCTATTTATTGACTGAATTGTAAACACCTCTTCACAGGGTGTTCACTATTTTCAGTTAAAATAGTAGAAAATTCGTACTAAAATATTCGATTTATTTTAAATGGAACACCCTGTACTTTATACGCTTATCATTTAGCTCACTTAATTACTTTTCAACTTCTATAAGGGTTTCCTATACCTAAACCTTCAAATTTTCAACTTATATAATAATTTTTGGAATTTGTCTGTTCCTGTATCATTTGTAGATCGAAATATCCTCCCAAAATGCCTCCTCTTAACCCTCCTATTGTGTTTGGTCAACATGACCCAATCGAGTTACTCTAAGGTGCATAATTCGTTAATTTATTTAAATATTTCGTTGTGACCGCATGACCTTTATTTCATTACTCTAACCACGGTGAACATAGATTGACATTAGAAAATTATAATTAGTTTTTTTTTAATGCACTTGTTACGCTCACTGTACTTGAGTCTATATGACCCGGTTATTTATGTGCTTCAAATTAGAAGAACGAGAAACAGATTATCGTCACTATTGAATAGTCATAATATTGCCACATTATGGCGCATATTGCATGCGTTATTTGTGTACCGGCAAATTAGTTTATTCCTCTTGAGATTCGTCTGCGTCTCCGCGTATAAATGCAGCCAGTGAGCATCTGTGCGTTACTTTCTTGATAAATATCAAACTTGATGCTATACTCTAACAAGAAACACCTAACAATTGAAATGTATTATTGAAAATGTGTAGTGAGAGAGTGCTTACGGATAGTGAACTTGAGAAACTTTTGTGTGTTTCTGATAGTGATTCTAATGCTACTGAAGAAGAAGACCATTTGTCCGAAACCGAGATATATAATAGCAAATCGGATATTGAAGTAGAAGTTACGATTTCAGATGAAGCTGATACGCATAATATAGTAACTTCAAAAGATGGCGTGTAATGAAGAGACACATCAATCGGGAAGGTTATTAGCAGAAAATATTATTTCGTTGATTCCTGGACCAACAAGGTATGCTGTGTCGCGACTAATTGATATAAAATCCGCGTACTTCTTTTATTTCACACACAAAATTGTAAACATAATTTTGAAAATGTCAAATTTAGAAGCCAAAGAACTTTGTGGCGACACGTTTCAAGAATTGACATTAGTTGAACTTGAAGGGTATTTTGGCCTACTGTTTCTAACTGGAGTGTATGAATCTCATGGAGAGGCAACAGTCAGTCTGGGATGGAAATGTAGGTCATCCAATATCCAGAGCAACGATGTCCCTACAAAGATTTCATTTAATTCCATGAATAATTCGCTTTGATGATAAAAAAACTCGACTGCAACGACGCGAAACTGATAAATTAGCTCGCATACGGGACATGTGGGATGAATGGGTTGCAATTTACCCAATCTCCATAATTTTCACGAAAATGTAACAGTAGATGACTGGTACATTTTAGAGGCCGTGGTCCTTTTAGACAGTACATCGCGAATAAATCTGCTAAATACGGAGTAAAAATTTGGAGTTTATGCGATTCTGTAACTGCTTTACCTCGGAAAAAAAAAGATAAACCTCCAAAGGGAGGTCAAGGTAAGAAAGTTGTGCTAGACCTTACGTATGGTCTAAATGGTAACAACGTAACGTGTATAATTTTTTTACCTCTCACGATCTGAGGCAGATGCTAATGAAATGAAGAATAACCATGCCTGGCACTATACGCAAAATTAATCCAGACGCATTGGTCTCCAACCGAAAGAGGTTCTTTCTTCAAAATTTTACTTTACCGCCGATAGTTTCCTATATTCTGAAACGGAATAACAATGTTACGCTCATGAGCACCGTGCACCACGATAACGGAGGTTGTAACCAAGATCATAAAAAAGCCGTTTATGATTTTAGATTATAACAAACTAAAGGTGCTGTAGACACGTTAGACAAGTTAATAATAACATATACATGCAGACGTCAAACTAAAAGATGGCCAATGACTATCTTTTAAAATAAAATGGACGTTTCAGCTTACAACGCTTATGTTCTGTGGTGCAAAGTAACTCCAACCTGGAATGCTGGAAAACTTACAAAACGGCGATTATTTGTTGTAGAACTAGGTAATTGCTCGATCGATCCATTATTGCAAAGAAAACGTCTTCCTCAAGTATAAATATCGAGCTGAAATATATTAAATAAAGTACATTATTCTCAACAGTAATATCGTAAAAGTAATATACAATACAACCAATGCAAAGATGTAATCTTTCTTTTAAAAAATGATTTCAGATAAACCTTATTTTTGTCAAAATAACTCAACTGGAATGTAAAATTACAAAAGCATTATTTCTGAGAACTGATTCTCATCGATATTATTGAAAGAACACGATCTTACTCAAGACTATTGCACGACAATTGTTGAAAATCAGTTCATTTACCGTAAATACAATAGCAATAACAAACAACAAAATGTTTATAGCACTTATATATTAATAAAATAATGATGTAATAAACATTAATAATTAAAAAAAATTTACATCTTAAATTCATCTAGTAATTCTACAATTTAATCTAAATAGACCGAATCATTTATCAAAACATAGCCTTAATTGAATGTTATGCTGAATATATTTACTAAATTACCTAAGGTTTTGAGACATTATTTACTTTATTATAATTGCAATGATGTAAAATACATTAAAATTAGAAAATCTATTTAAATATAGAGTATTAATATGCAATGCCACAGTATAGTCAAGCATGTTATTGGCGTCTAAATGTTACTAAATTCCAAGTTGTTTGATTCTCTGTAGCACAATCTCTGTACTTTTTACGAGTACTACTTGAATCTTCTTGTCTACATATTGTTGCGATTCTACGCAGATTCGTGAAGCCCTTGCTCTGGATTGGCTGTAACAAAGTTTTCGATAGTTCGTTGATTCTGCTGAGCACAATCTCTGATTGTTCAGTAACACTTGCTCATGCCAACCTTCTACTGAATTGTTCGATTCTCAATTCGTGAAGCCCTTGCTCTGGATTCTAACAATTTCCGATAAATTCGGATGATCTGCACAAATTTGTCTGTTCGAAACTGTCGACTGTCCTACACGTATCTTCAAGTAATCGACGATTGGTTGTAACTCTGGTGGCAAATATCATCATCCAAACATTTCAAAAGCTTCGAACACATATTGCGTTGGAACAAATGCTATGGCAGAAAGTAATCTTACTTTCAAAGCAAAATCTGCATCAGTTTCGTATCTTGCTTTCAGACCATGTGATTGGATTTGGCGATAAACGCATTGGCAAAAATGGAAAAAAACAACAATCGATTGTGGGAATGCACTCACCATTGCATTGATCATGCCAGGTTCAAAATCCGTCATAATGGTTGATGGACCTAGTAAGGGTTGCAATTCCCGCACCTCCCGTTATAATCGGTGGTATGTTTCTTCCCTTTTGTCTGGTAGAAGCGCATAGATTAATGGTATAGCATTATTTTGCTGTAATCCATGAATGGTAAACAATTGGCAAAAAAGATGTGGCACAGTTTTAAAAGTACCGTCGGCATACCGATGATCCGACTGTGCTAGGAGTTGAAGATTTCGTCTCGTACTAAATATTAACATTCGATCTTCTGCGAGACCGGAATCAAATAAAAGAAACGGATCCCCACGTTTGGTGTTGGTAAATTCTTCAGGAATAATAATTGCACTACGTTGAGTAGGTAAAGCTGGAGCAGCATTCTGCTTTTGGCGAATCCTTCTTATTGTCCTTTTTATTACATCTACCTTTGGAAGTTGAGCTGTACCCGCCTGAGTAACTGTACTAGCATTAGACACAATATAGTGAGGTGCGTCTTGAGTATTTGTAGCACTGTCACGAATGTTATCCATAACTTTGCTTGCCTCTACATGTGCTGCATCGGCAGCATGATTATGATTATCACTGTTTTGAACTTACACTGTGATAACACGTCCACAACATTTTGTTTTTTTGTAATTTTCACATCTTCAGTAAATTGTGGTATCAACTTTTCGATCTTGATATATATAATTGACCATCCACGTATAATTTTTTCTTCCCCTTTTCACTATTTATAAACACTAACGGCATTTTTAATATGTTTGTTGCGCGTCACTCAAAGTAACAATTACCAGTAAATAACATTCGTAATGTCTAATAATATGTACCCATAACAATAATAAGTCAGCGAATAACGATTATCGATTAGCAATTAATCTTGGAACTTTCGAGTTTTCCAAGATTAAAATACAATTATTCCACCAAGAATCTTTAGTTTATGCACCCATAATGAGACACCTCATTAGCGACGGGTCTCCATTAGCGACAAGCCATGCGGAGATTCACAATAATAGCCTTTTAATTATTGAAGAATGTGCATTCCTTCCTCTAATTTTCTTTAACTTCCAAACATTCACAAAGGATACTAATATCATTTTTTTCGATAAATGTACCATTCGGTCAATGTATTAAAAGTTTTTGTTATGAACGAATAAGTTCAAAGTTAAATGTAATTAATTAATAATTTTAATCATTAATTTCGTAATTTGAACTCGATATATACGTAACATGGCCACCATTCAATCGATGTAAATTTTGTCTTTATGTATGCTACTTAGCAAAGTAAATGATTCAAATCTACTACAAACTTTTTTTATGTATTTAATAAAATTAATAATAATTTTTAATTCGGTCAATTGTTACTCGAGTAATTGCATATTCGATAAATTGCTTTTTCGGTAAATTGTTTTTCGATAAATTGCGTTCGGTCAATTGCTACTCGATAAATTGCTTTCGATAAATTGACCGCACACCCTTATTTTCAAATTCAAATCATAGTAACTTTAATTTAAACGTTTATAACGTTATTTCTACACTATGTAGATTAAACTAAAATTGCAATGGATTTTTATACACTTATCTTTACTCTCGATAACCGTAACAACAAATTGTCACGTTTCAAAGCTCTGACGATGCTTGGCTCGTTCAAGCGAAACCGATCAGCTTCAATTTTAAAAACTAATGAAACCTTAAAAAATCTATTGCGATTTTCAGTTTAATCTACATAATGCAACAGTTTCACAGAGTAAGGATAGAAAGCATGTACACAATGGAAACTAACTTTTTTTGATAATTTGCTCCAAAAATTACAATAAACGTTCGATATGATGTCCATCTTCTTGAATACACAGTGTTATTCTTTTTTCCAACATATCAGGGGTGACCCTGATCCTTTTTTTCATGTCATCTGCAGTGGTGGTAGGTGTGCCGTAAACTAGATTTTTGAGATAGCCCCAAAAGAAGAAATCCATAGACGTTAATTCAGGAGATCTAGGTGACCAAGCAATTAATCCACCTCTCCCAATCCAGTTATCAGGACACTTCCTATTTAAATATTCTGTAACTGCACGCGAGAAATGTGCAGGTGTTCTATCTAATTGCAACCACATATTTTGTCTAATATTTAAAGGAATACTTTCTAAAAGTTCCCAAAAATCTCTATTTAGAAATCTATGGAATTTTTGACCATTTAAATTGACATCAAAAAAATACCAGCCAATAACATGATTGCCAACAATTCCAACATACATATTAACACTCCATCGATTTTAACGATCAACAGTATTATATAATGTCTATTTTCGGTGTTGTAATAATGGAAATTGTGCTGATTCACTAATCCAATATCATGGAATGTTGACTCGTCGGTGAATAATAGATTTAAAAAAATGTTCATAGTCACTAACTTGATCAAAGACCCATAAGGAACAATCAATATGTTTTTGAAAGGCTGCGCCATATAACCTTTGCTGTATTTGTATATGAAAAGGGTTTCTTTACGATCCTCCACACACTGGGCTGGCTAATTCCTGTTTCTCTTGCAACAACTCTTGTACTGGTATTTTGGTTGTCAAGAACGGAACCTAATATCAAAAACTCATTATCATCATCATTCGTAACAAACTTCACTTTTAGTTGTTTTGGTTAATCTACACTTCCTGTATCACGAAATGTTTGAAGTAAGCTTTCATAACGTTTCTCTGAGTACACCCTTGAAGCAAACATCCAATTTTCATAGCATCCACCAATGGTTAAAATCATATCAATTCTTCCTTGTTGTGAATGAACCATTATTAAATTGAAAATATTTCAACAACTTTCAACAGACTCGGAAAAAATAACAATACACCATGACAACAGTCACGCCGAATCTCATAATTTTAAGATTAACAAATGCGTTACCGGAAATTCCGCAGCACACTACAAAACTTACAAGATTAGTCACATTAACATTATTTGTTAATGTAAATTACAAATATCTGAAATCGATACACATAAGATTGGTATCGAGCTTTCTGTTTATTGATAAAAAAAAATACTACTATATTAGCAAAAGGACATTGAGTAGGCATTTTTGGGAGGATATTTCAATCTACAAATGATACAGGAACAGGCAAATTACAACAATTATTAAATAAGTTGAAAATGTGAAGATTTGGGTATAGGAAACCCTTGTAGAAGTTGAAAGGTAATTAAGTAAGCTAAACCATAAGCGTATAAAATACAGGGTGTTCTATTTAATATAAGCCGAATATTTCAGTATGAATGTTCTACTAATTTAACGAAAAAAATGAACACCCTGTAAAGAGGTGTTTACTATTCAGTCAATAAATAGACTAAGGGAACAGTAGTTTACTTAAACCTAAGGGTAAATTTGTTGGAATTAATTTTATTAGGAGATATTTAATCTTTCCTAAAACCCAACACTGTCAGTAAAATAGATATTACATGAAACACTCGGTATGTAGGTATAGGGAACCCTTATGAAAATGTTACTTATTTTTTATGTAAAATTCGAAAATGAAATAATATACGGGGTGTCATTTAAAAAAACATAACTTTGATATGTCACTTTTTTTTGGAGCACTCACTAATATATATATATATATATATATATATATATATATATATATATATATATATATATATATATATATATATACATATATATAATATGTGAAAGAATTTACATACGATTTTACACAAAAAGACAATGAGTCGTCATAAGAATATATCATATCTACTTAGAATAATGCCTTTTAAAAACTGCTTCGATTACCTTAGTTTGAAAGTTCATCACCTTCTGTCTCAGTTTCCATCTTGCGATATCCTCATCATAAATTTCAATGTTCATAACCCTAATTGGCTTCAATATTCATATACTTCTAATCCTACCGGTCATAGTGCAGCACCATTTGCTACTTAATGTGAACTCACGTAAATGATTTCTGAACTTACAACTTACAACTTACTCTGATAACTCTAACCATGATCTGATCACTGTGGTGTTTTAAGCCAACTAAATGGAGTGATTTACGGGAGTTCTTTGCAACCTTTCCGTGTCATGAATATTGTTCCTCATATTCGGATATTGCTCTTTCAGTATCTGAAGTCATCTGAATCGACATGAAGTTATACATTCCTGAAAAACAAAATCGTAAAAGTCATTTTCATTCCTAACCCTGGTTCAATGAGGCTTGTGCTGATGCAATATATGTAGAAGATGAATTTTATGCTAAATTGCGTAAATTTTGGCCTTTAGCTAAAGCCAAAAACAAACACTTTGGTACATTATCAGTTCCCCTCATGACATCCTTTCACAAATTTGTAGTTGCTGATGCTGTAGGCAAAGCCAGCCCTTTTGTGGGTTTATTTGTATCAAACTCGTACATTATTCTGTAAAAGGTGTGCCCCTAGCCATCTCTTCCCCATACACTATGAAACTAATCCATTTTCGGTACAAGCTCCTAGAGTCGATCATCATTAGGCTTGATTTCAATAAAGCGACTAGCCCAGGCGGTATCCCAGCTATATTTCTATCTAAGCTCTGTTCCATCTCTATACCTTCTGGGGAATTTTCTTCATCATGGAAGTTAGCAAATGTTGAACCTAATCCCAAAAAGGGAATTAAAACCGTACCCTCGAACTACCGACCAATTCTATTTTGTCTAAAGTCATGGAAAAACCGTCTAACCCGAAAATGAACAAGCTCCTTAGTAACCCCCAATCTGGTTTTAAGCAGAATCGTTTAACAATTGTATTTCTTTCATATTTGAGAGAAGTTTGGAGAAATACATTATAAGTATCCGATGAAACAGTTCATTAGGCATTTCAAAAGCATTTGACCAAGTTGATTAACTTGCCAAACTAACCTTATTTAGGTTAAATGTATGCTCATAAAGTGGGTTTCTAGTTTTCTTGATAAAAGACGAATGCGTGTTGTAGTCGGTTTCTTTTCAAAAGAAGTTTGCATTGAGACAGACATGCCGCAAAGATCGGATCTAGTGTCCCAACACAAATGATATTGTTTCTTCAACAACTAACCCGGTCCCTTGCTTGCGGACAGCAGCACTCATCTTTGTAGTTCATCTCAGCCTACTCATAATGATAATCCACCTTCTATCTCAAATCAAGACTGTAAAGCTATGACGTATGATACGAAAAAATGTAAGGTTGCCGTTCCTACGCTTCCCTTGGTAATTCGTTATCCCACCATCCATCCTCATAAGTGTTCCTGAGTGCTTCAGCACGTTAGGGAAGCTGAGTTGTTTAAATGCATGACAGTAGTTGTCAGTGTCATAGTTTGAATCTCGTTAAAAACAAGTCAGAAACAGAGTTTATTTTAAACAGAAATGTAAATTTTCCACCTATGTCCCAAGGGACCATTAGTTTGAAAAGCAATTTCGCAAGCTTGGAAATGTACAACAGATAAATAGATAACCTTCCAATGCAATAATTAATGGTATTAAATTGGATGCCATGTTTCAGTTTGAGGAAGACCAGCATACTTCGGGTCAACAGGCAGCCCCAACACTTGATGTTAATTGTTCATCAATTATTCGAATACTAAAGGAAATTAAAACACATCCCGATAAAATGGTACCACTGCTCATTGACGATGACTTTGATAAAAGAACGTAGTTTGTTACACGTCCAAACCGCACTAGGCGTCGTGTATGCTTACTAATGTAAGCGGGTTGCCAAGCCAGCTAACAGGGAGATGGGCGTGGTCGAAATAATAAGTAAAATGAATACTACGCTCAAACACCTTACACCGATATTCAAACAGCTCAGTCCGGGAAAATATGTCTCTAGGCGCCACCGCAATCGAAACCTTGCTAAAATAATTGTCTTAAGCTGGGTATTAATTAACCCTACTTGATTGTGGAAAGTAGGATTGTGCTTACTCAGTAAACTCTTACACGACGGTTCTAAAACAAACACTCGTCCAAAACAATTCAACTCAAACTCAAATATATTTAGTACTACCCAGGTTATTAAAAACTTTTTGAATACACCTCGTATACCAAAACTTCCAAAACAAAATTTATCATTCAAATTCAACTGCATTCACGTAACCAACAGTTATATTTGCTACGTATCCCTCGTATACATATAAAGTTAAATTTCTACTTATTAATGAACAAACTGTTCTTCATTCAATGATCGAAAATTAATTTTTAAAATTCCTGATCAAAAGAAAGCGATGTCATCGGCCTAATAATTGTTACTCCAATATAATAGTGATAAAGTGCTGCAAAACAGTCAAACGAGAATAATCCTTGAAGGTTTAATATTCCTAACATGAACTATATCTTTTAAATTTAATTTAATTTTTATAACACTTCTGAATCGTATTTGACATTCGTAAATATGTAAGTTCTCAAAACTCTATTAGTTATACTTAATGAAATTTTAATTAACAGCTGTTCCGTCATTAGTGTATTGCGTTAAAAGAAACTAACATGAAAATTTTTACAATCAACCTGGCAAATATAACCTTTCAGGTTGTTCATTAATCTTGAAACCAAAATATGCAAAATCTAACTTGTCAAAAAAAAACTAGGTCACCAATTAATTAAACGTCACAAATGTATCTCATAACTGGCTAAATAAACAAAATACAATTAACGATAAATATATATTGTCCTGCACCAAAATAATAAACAAATGATTACATACACGACCGCGTGGTTGATAAACCACTGTCAATACCAATTTGCATTTCTACAAAAATTCTTAATACTAAAACACCCAATACAACATAACTCGAGACCGATTATCTTTTTCCTTCAACAATAATTAATTAACTAAACATTACGCAAATTACAATTAAACAAAAAGATAATCGTGCTTTACTAAATTTTTAAGGTTCTTACATATAATTCTTACTTAAAATTGTCCATTTATCCTACGCTTTTCTTTCTTCTTTCTTCCCGTAAATCAATTATTTGTAGTCCATTTGTATTCCTTAAATTGCCTGAAGGCACAAACACTTATTCCTTTCTGTAATCGCAAATAGTCCCACTATACGAGGTCATTACTCCAATAACGTAATAATCTGTACACGTTTGGTTGCCTCTTAAAAAGTTTCTCGCAACCTTTAAGACAGTTTAGTCCTTCCTTAACACAAATAAACTATTAATGTCACATAAAATTACCTTAACATTGGCTTAATTTACTACCAATACTTCGCTCACTTAACGGTGGTTGCATAAATAATTTTAACTAAAGATCAGTACAAGCTCACGCGCCGCACAACAACACCATAACGTAATAACTGTTATCTTTTATAGATCTGCTTATGCACCTTTTACTTTCTTGAAAATAAACAAACTGATTTTATCTTCAATCTCAATTTAATTAATTGTTTTGTTTATGAATGTCTTATACGATTCATCCCCTTTCGGGTTACGCAGTTGTTTAAACAATGACTGCCTTCAATATTATTCACAAATATAACTCCAACTTAACCCATTTTGATTTCACACATCACCTCGCGCGCGTGTCTCACCGAGCTCTCACCAAAAGCCAAAAGCTAAAAGCTAACTCTCCTGTCAATCTCTGACTTTCCTATTTATACCTTCAGCCATCCATCTTTAAACATGTCTTCCTTCCTCGCTATATTCACCAATAGTATTCATTCAAAATTTCTTAGTCCCGACTGATGCTACCATCTGTATAACCACGCTCATAACTACAATACATCGCCATATTTGTTTTTACCTGCAAATTTTTCAATTACTTTATGAAGAAGCCATTTTTCGTCATCACATTCATTCAGTGGCTACTCTGGACCATTACACAGCTTTCAACGTTTATCTCCCACCTGCGCTCGTCTTTCTTCCGCATCATTTGCAAAAATAAGTACAGTCTAAGGTCTCAAATCCCATATACATACACGTATTCTCAAAATAAATTGCACAACATTACGAAAACTTTCTGAAATTAACACTTAAACATACTCACTCTTTCTCTACATATTTTCTAAAACATTCTATACTTATACACTCACATTTTCTGGCAAAGATTACTCCTTTATCTTCCCACATTCCATTCTTTATCAGGTAGTCAACAGTAGCAACACAGTAGCAAACATTATCGTCCCATCGACAAATTTCTCTTCACATTTACATTCATCAGAATCTATTTATTCCAACACCAACGTCTCTATAACATTCAAATACACGTATCTGCATACTGAATAATATTTTTCCTAAATTTCCAGTGGCGTATCACCCACCCACATACATTATGCATATACACAACAATTTTTTTTTTCGTTCAAACTCAATACAGCCGTACTCAAAACACGTAATACACGTCATTATCACATCCTACATACAGGGTGCGTCAACGCAACCTTACAAGTTTTGTAAACAAAGGATGGAACTGTTAGATAACAATGTGGTCTAATTAGAACGTGTTTTGTTTCCTAATGGGAGCACTTTTGTACTTGATAGACGTTCTAGTCGTCAAAATTATTGCTAAGTGGTTAACTGTCTACAGTGTGGTATATAAAACTAAACCACTAGATTTGGCTGACTTAAGAAGAATAGCGCTTTTGATTAGATTGATCACACTGAAGCTGAACAACGTTAGATGGCAGTTTTATTTAAAATTAGAATATAGTAAATACGTTCGAGGCGAGCATTTTGAATATTTTCTACATTAAGATCTATGTTTTTTTTACATTATCCAGAACTAAATGGGATTACTTGCTAAGTTTTTTATATGTTGTAGCACATTTGGTCAACCAGATGATTTTATTTTTTTAGCGTTAAACCAGACTTGAAATTTTTGAATAGATGATGAAGATTGAAGATGACGTGTTTTGGCTGTATAATACACTTTTCATTAGCAAAAATGTACTCAAATATATTCTAAATTGGCTTGTAGCAATGGAAGGTTTGAAACCATTTATTTGAATTTTAAATTTGAAATAAATGCTAGATTTGTACTAGAATATGACCGTTGATCTGTAACTAAGGACGATTTTAAAGTATTTCTTGGAATTTTGTACCTCTATGGAATGCACTGATTAAAAATATACCTCTAAAAGAACTGTGGTCTAAAAATTATTAAGACCATCTCAAGAGACGCAGTTCCGATATATTTAGGACTCTTCGTTTTAACATCAACCCTACGAGATCTATGTGTCTAAACACCGATTTTCTTGCAGCAACGTCTAAAATTTGGAACCCTTTTATTAAAACTCCATTGTACTAAACTTGACAAGTTTCATTTACAATTTTGGCTTACTACAGATTCAGACCCAAGTATTTGGTAAATCGATTTCCATATTTAGGTAACCTTAGACCCTGAAATATATTGCTTCCCGAACATGCAGTTAAGAATTTAATGGAGCCATATCTATCCTAAGTGGTAGCCGTGTTACATAAGTCCACTAACTAACTAACTAACTAACAATTAACAAAATTAACTCGGACAAAATAAACACGGGTTTACTTTATTAGTTGTGTTATTTATAAAAGCAAAGGCATCACCTTAACTTCCTATCAAGTAAATATTAAAAAGTGGTGTAATATTACTAAGTACTCTGCAACTCACGGTGGGTCTAGACGAAACCCAGAAAAAGGAATTACCCGAAACTGTGCACTACTCAGGACGTTGAAGATCCAATGTTCACGTGTTTTTTAATATGTTGGACATAGCGATGGATTTTGTATAAAGAGATAAGAGGCTAAAGCGTTTCATTTCAAAAACTTTTTTAATAAAGCAACTGGCGAAAGATCACCTGATACATTACAGGTGCTACTAATGAACAAGCAAAATGGATTCTGTGTTTCGTATTATCCAAGGCTGTGGTTTCAGGAAATAATGATGAGGGTCAAATCCGGGGACCTATCAGCACAATTGACCGGGCAAGCTTGACCAATCCATCTGACTTTGAAGTACTTCATTCAAATCATTACGGGTCAGAATTTCATAATGAGTCTGAGCCCCGTCCTGCTGAAACTACATGTCAGGGTTTATGTTTTTGTTTAATAACCGCGGGCAATCTTTTCCATTTAAATGCCCTTCAAAGGAATACAGGCTCCTGTTATACCATAGCAGACATTAATTGACCATGGATTTTTATTTGGTCGAGTTTTTATCTATACGAATCAGTTTTCTACAGAAAACCGATAACTTAAAACCCTACCTACCCATAATTATGGAGTTGTAGAAGAAAGGATAACATTGTTTATAAACCTGCTATTTCCTAGCAAGTCGTCTGGTATTTGTACGCCATCCAACAGCTACCATTCCTAAAACAACAGTTGAACGATTTTCCTCAATTTTAGCTCTACTCCGCACTCGGAGATCACATTTCAATCTGCCAGTACTACGACTTGTGGTTTTCTGCCTGTAAAAGGCCATGTGAGATTGCGAGATAGTAGGAAACTAGCCACATTAGTGCAGTTTTTGTGTAGTTTTTTATGCTATCCCCGTAATTTACAACATATCAGCATTAAAATTAAAATTCTTCATGTTTAATTGAGCAACAAATTGTCAAAAAGTCAAAAATCTCAACTAATAAAGTAGATATAATGCCTTTCCATGAAAACAAAGCTCTTTTTTTTTCGTATTTAATGTTTGTTCAAAATATTAAAAAAATTAATACCGTGTAAATAAGTATGTGATTAGTAAAGCTATTTGAATGCTATCGTTTACTCAATAACGTATTGAAAAGGGGTTAGTTTGAATGTGGACAGCATTTTTTAACCAATTCCGCAATATCTGCAGATATGTAAACGTTAACCATAAATGATATATGCCTATGTACAAAAACGGTTAAATCCATTATGAGAATATCAACAAAAACCTAGATTAGGAAAACTGCACATCACAAGACGGTACATGTAGACAGGATAATGTTGTTTGATGACTTTCAACCATAGGTTTTCACAAAAGAAAAAGAAAAATGTTATGGATTTGGCCGCTTTAGCTTCTCATATATTGAGTTACTCAGTTTTGCTTCTAAAATTTCAAGACACCAATGATATAAAAAAATGACTAATCATAAAAATAATAATAATAGTAATAAAAGTAGAACAAATCCCAACAAAGCTAAATTCAGCTAAATGAGGCTATTGAAGTGAAATGTTCGTTATCATCTATCAGACACAAATCAGACTTTTATCATTATTTCATTCTAGATTTACCGATTTCTCACCATACAATAAACCTTCATATAATGCAAGATTCAAAGCCTCACTTTCTTCTTGCCAGAGGTTACCAAAATGTTTAATCAGTAAATCATTGATGTTTGAGGTTTAGGGTAAGCTTTTCCAACCTGTAAGACTATTGGATCAATCATTACCAGTCCTTTCTTGCTTGAAAATTGTTCCACAAACGTTCATATTAGTTCTATAATTGGGCTCACCATGTACTTAGATTAGACCTTTTGAGGTTTTTACCAAAATAACACGCTTGCAAGAATTCATTTTGAAGTGTAAGGTATTTGTAGATTTTATGACAGGTTGACAAGATTTCTTTCAATCATACGCCACCCAATTAGTTCCCAACTTTTTTAATGAACCTAGCTCTTGAAATGTTTCCTAATAATGATCTGGAAGATCTTTTCTTCAGTTCTCCTTCAATCTTACCATCCGGGGAGTAAAGGGTGTTCGGCAAGTGGAAATAAGAACTGTAATTTTTAGATTACTAGAAGCAGCAAACCACTTCTTATAAATGCTTATCATGCATATACCTTTATTTTGGCCTCCACCGCTGTCTAAAACCAATCTCATTTCAGAGACAGTGTTATTAATTTCCAATGTTATTAGTGTATCATACAGTTGATTTCAATTGAAGATTTCGATCTCTGTCACCAGTCATGTGTGTATGAAGACATTGTCTTTTCTTTTGAAGATCCCTGAAAACAGGGAAATTTTATAAGTACAGCTGCCTTGTGGTAACAAATTTGGTCTGCCACCTTAGGCAACATTAAGTTGGTTTCGCAGTCATAACACAATGTTATCAAGTCATCTCTTTCTTTTTTAGTAGTTAAAAAATGCTTTTGCTCCTTCTTTGTGGAGATTTCTCCCAGTAACCAAAGCAGGTTCAGTTTCAATATTTTTCATGTTTTATTTTGTTTAAAAGCACCAGGCATTTGGAGCATCGTCAACTCGAGGGCAATTGAAAGCAATATTGAATTTTCTATTGAATCAGAAATACGACTCATTAACTGTCAATTTGGGATCGTGAGCAGAATCATTATAGTTTTCAAAGTTTAGAAACTGATAAATACCTTGAAACGAAATGTCGAGCAGATTTGTACCTGCAATAATGTTTTTGGATAACTACAATGTTTTTGCAAGTCTACAGACTTTTTCCGTCTAAATAGAGGTTTGATGTGTTATCACCACATCTATTATCTTTGGGGTTTCTCCAGTATTCAAAGACTCATCATTACACCTTCTTCTCTGTGTTTTGAAATGCAAAGTAACTTTAACAATTAATTTTGCATACGGATATGATCGGTTTATCTTGTTTTCTCAGAGTGTATCTAACTGCCATGGCACGTTTATGATTTCCATCTAGATTTCTCGTACGCTATTTGTTAGACACATCACAAAACATAACAATAAATGCATCTTCAAGTTCAAGTTCAACATTATCTAATAATGTATCGGCGTTTAGTCAGTTTTGTTAGAAAATAAATTATACTGGATTTGTTCGCTTTTGCAGCCGTGGGTAGATTGGATTAGCCGGTTTTGCAACAACAACCTCACTTAACATTAAAGCAGGGTTTGGTAGATTATGCATCTCAAGTTATTTATACAATGGTTGGTTCTGTTACACTCTATAAGATGGCACCAATATCTCAATATCTGTTGGTGATTCAAATATAGCAGTAACCTTATATAAAGTTATATCTGTTTCGAATGTACGTTAATATCTGAAGTTGAAACGCTCGTCAACAACATAAATTGTTTTGTACGGCATTTATTTTTAGGTAGGCAAAGATTATACGTTACTTAATCTGCATTCAGCACACTGCACACTTAGAAAACTTCCATGCATTAATCGGATTTTAAATACAGAACCGACAGTATGGTTAACAGTGGAATTTGATGGACGTGCTGTTTTTGTTCAG
Organism: Vesta saturnalis; assembly: GCA_036346205.1. Classification (NCBI taxonomy): domain Eukaryota; kingdom Metazoa; phylum Arthropoda; class Insecta; order Coleoptera; family Lampyridae; genus Vesta; species Vesta saturnalis. The sequence continues at coordinate 2,721,642 of JARFJB010000966.1, read as the reverse complement.
ATTTAGTGCTCAATCATACTTTAAAGTACCTCTTAGCTGTAGTGTGCAAGATAAGGTATTACGAGATAAACCCGAAATAGAGGTAATTTCATACTCACTAAATAGTATATACTCTGTGTTAAAGTGTATACTCTAATTACAATTCTATAAAAAATTCTTGTTCAGTTCAGACAAATAGGAAACGTTCACATATTAATCTGGTTTCATTCAAATATATCTTTAGTACAATAATTGCTATAATCCAATCCTTATTAAAACACCAACAGCTGATTGTGAAACCAAGTTAGTCAATAAAAAAAATCAATACTTTTTCGCGGTTTACGATTTTTGAGCATAGTAATGGTTTGGTAGTTTCTTTCATCTACATCAATGGATACGGATAGCGTGGTGTACACACCACACTGATTTTACGCATAAATGACTCGTTCTAATAAAACATAATTTTACACTATTTACACATAATTTCAAAAACAAGTTATCTGTTTTACACAGCAATCGGAGAAAATTTGGACATGGCCATGTACCTAATCATCTAATGTTTCCCAGTAGTGACCACGATCGTCTTATAAGTTGGGAAGCTCGAACGTTTTTCTTTGAATTAGATTTGCATTCTTCGTTAAAAAACGCTTACACTATCCAAATTAACACCTAATAGAATAAATGTTAGAGATAGTTAAACTAACAATTTCAAACAACAAATATTGAAACCTTCTGTTTAACGCTATAAAAATATTCTGTATTATAAGTGTTTTGTAACTGTGGTTTTTTATTAGTGGCCTATTTCCACAGTTTTTGCTTTTTGAGCGCGACGTTTCGAAACCGGACTCTGCTTCCGTCATCAGGCTTAGTCTTGAGAAGGACTGTTTTCGCGCTTGAGTCAAATTCATATGTTATATGTCATTTTTTCCCAAGCACTTGACTACTCTCAGATTCGTACTTGGTACCTTTCACTTACTAGATATATATATATATATATATATATATATATATATATATATATATATATATATATATATATATATATATATATATATATATATATATATATATATATATATATATATATATATATATACTTTTCGTGGTGCGCAGAAGTTTATGCGCATGTTACGCCGTAACTTCTGCGCAGGTGTATTGCGATTAAGTCTTTCGCGCATTATTGGAATCCATATGGGTTTCATTTCTACACTAGCTTGGCTTATTGAATTTACTGCTAGTGCGATGTATGTGGCTTCCTTGAGTTTTCGACGAGTTGTGTTCTCCTCTTTTTCCACTATCTGTATGTTATCCCATTTGATACGTTGGTCTTCGTTCCAGACATGTTCGGCGATTCTTGATCATTCTATTTCGCCCTTGCGGACATTGTTCTTCTGTTCCTGCGTTCTCACTTTGAGTGGTCTAGTGCTCTCTCCTATGTATGCTCTGCCGCATTCGCATGGTAGGTTGTATACATAATTCTTGGAATTCTGATCTGCATTGTATGGTTTGGTTTTGGTTAGTGTGCCCCTGAGCGTTCTGGTCGATTTGAAGGCAGGGCGTCTCTTGTATTTGCTGCGTATCCTTCGTATTTTGTCGGAGGTACCTTGTATATATGGTATTATCGTTGTATATTTAGGTTCTTCTTTTTCGGTTACACTTTCCCTGTTAAGGTTAGGTGTTAGATCGGGGCAGCCATTTTCTTTGAGTGTTCTAGCGATATTTTCTTTCCTCTGTTCATTTCCTCTTGTTTTGAGTATATTGTTTTTGCTCTATCGTGCAAGCATTTTGTCACGCCTAACTTCACGTTTTTCTGGTGATTAGAGTTGTAGTGTAGGTACCTTCCCGTTTGGATATGTTTCCTATATCCATTTGTGAAAGTGTTGTCATTCCTGTGTACAAGTACATACAGGAATGGCAGTTTTTGTTCCGACTCCAATTCCATTGTGAATTTTATGGAGGGTGCGCGGCTATTTAGATGATCTAGGAATTTATCTAGCTTGTGCTTGCCGTTCCAAACTACGAAAGTATCGTCCACATATCTAAGCCACATGCTTGATTTCTCTGTGAATTGGATATCGCTTGATCTTCAAAGTATATATATATATATATATATATATATATATATATATCTTGTTCACTATGGGTAATAGTGGGGAACCCATCGCCATCCCAACGTCTTGTTGGTAGAATTTGTCTTCTACCTGGAAATATGTAGTTTTAATGCATATTATCAGAAGTTCCATTATTGTGTTTACCGAGAGTTGCGTGCGTTCGTCTAACGTTTCATCCTTTTCCAGCTTGTCCTTTATGATAGTTAGTGCCTTAACATTAGGCACATTTGTGAATAGACTCACCATGTCAAAGCTTACCAGTATTTCGTCGTGGTTTGGTTGGAAGTTTTTGATAGTTTCCACTAAGTGGTGCGTATTCTTGACCATAGAGTCGGATTTTCCCGATAAGGGTATGATAATTCCTAGCAGATAGTGTGCTAATGGGTGATAAGGTGAATATCTCGAGCTCACAATTGGTCTCAGAGGAATTCCTTGCTTATGAATCTTTTTGGAGGCCTTACAGATGCGAAGCTTTGCTGAAGGGTGGGGTAAGTCTAGTTCTCTGGTAATCGGAGAACTGTCTCTTATGTTTTTGCTAGCGTCAGGTATATCCGCCTTTCGATTTATGGTGTGGAGTCTTTTGGTGTTCGTTTGTACTCCCCCCCTCCAGTAGTTCTTGTATCTTACTGTTGTACGTGTCCATATTCATTACCACAGTCGCGTTGCCTTTGTCTGCCGTTAGAATTTTGATCGTTGGGTCATTCTTAAGGGAAATGCCAGCTCTCCTTCCTAGGTTAGAGAGGTTAGGTTTAGTTCGCCTAGATTAATCTAGGACTGATCTAATCTTACTTCTGTATTCTTCGGATTCCTCGGGATCTAATTTCATAGCTGTTTCTTCGACTGCGGTTATTAAATCTACTTTCGGAATATACCTCGGTGTTATCGCATAGTTCAAGCCTTTGTCCAGAACCTACATTTCGTTTTCTTTCAACTGTCGTTTAGAGATGTTTATGACAGTGTGACGATTGATGTTGGTTGGTTCTTTTTTCTCCTTTATTAGCTTCTCGAGTTTCTTCTGCTGAATTTCCTTGTGCATTGCTTTGGTCTTCGAATATTTACTTCTGGTGGCCCCATTTATCCTATCAAAGTCTTGTTCATTCACTCGATTTCGAATGGTTTCTATGATCTAGTTGGATTGGTGTTCGATCTGGTACTTTCTGAAACTGTGATAATGTCTGATTCGTTCTTTGACTAACGCCTCGCTAGCTCTCCTTGCAATTAGTGATATTTTCCGGTTGTATATCGGAGTTCTGATGTTGATCCCGGTGGCTATTATGTTGTTATCACGGGCTTTGCAGGGGACTACCAAAATAGTCTAGATGGGACCATAGCGTCACAAGTGTTAAAAATAAAGGTAAACTAAGGAGCTACTAAAAATCTATAAGTACCGATGCATAAGTAAGCACTGGTAGCGTTAGCAAAGCTTAGCTTAGGGAAGATAACGACATTAAACTTAGTCCAAAGTAAGGGGCGCTCTAACTAATCAGAACACCTCCTAGTCTCCACGTGACTAAAAAGTCTAAAACAGTAACTAGCACAAATACTAAATTTTGCTTTAGATAAACTATACCAATTTATCGTTACGAAAAATGCAAGTTCATAAAAATATTGGTACTAATTTTTAATTTATTTAGATCATTACCATAACAATTCTAAAAAAAGGATTAACCAAACGCCCACCTAATCCCAGAGAGAATGACATCCGCCAACATTTTGTAGCAACATAAATGTCCCAAAGAGTTTCTCTAAAACCATACATTTCTAAAATTTCCTCTAATCAAACACAACACATTAAAAATGCTTAGGTACTGTAATTTACTTTACCACTAGATTGGTATTCTCAAAATTTCCAAAACATTTTCACATAAACATTAACTTATATGAGAAATATTTCATCATATAATTTTATTCCCTATGATTATACTTTCAACACAACGATAATTGTTCTACTCAATAAATTGTCATGGTTTAGTTTAACCTGCTGTGGGCTTATGAAAATTCGTCAATCTGTAACAAGATTTTTTAACACGCCCTACTAAGTAGTGCTCTCTGCAATTCCAAAGTTAAGACAATCTAATAACTATAAGTGTACAAATCTTGCACGAGCTGTTATGGCAGATTTTGCAAAAAAATAGTGCACACGCGTTATGAACTGCAGATAAAGAAAAATCAAAAAAATATTCAGTAAAACTGCAATCGGTGGCGCACCAATTGATACGGTACCTCCTTCAGTTAATTTTCGTAGGTAGAGCACATTACGAAATACATAACCAAGTTGATTTATAAGGAATGAAATTAAATTGAAGAAGATGATTTAACACGTACATAACTCTGGAATCTCACAAGCGCCTTAATCGGATTACTCAATCAGAATTTTATTTGAATTTAAGATTTGTCTGACTTTATTCATTCATTACGCATATAATAAGTGTCTGCATGAACGAATAATATAAACTGTAGAAAAACAAGTTAGATATATTAAAGGAAGAAATTCATGAAAACATTCAAACGATAAGATAACTTTTAAAAGGGTTTCAAATGAAAGTTGTACACTTGAAGTTTTGAAGGTAATAATGAATATCTTATGTTATATAAATGGGTTTCTATATCAAAATACTGTGAATACAGTTTGAAAAAACGGAAAATTAAGCAACACGTTTTAATATGTGATAAACAGTAAGTTGAAGGTTGATGTAAATTGACAAAATTTGATTACTGTTGCTGTAAATGCCATATTTCTCAGTTAATTAAAAATTGACATTTTTCCCAATATTTACTTAAAAAATTAGGTCACGTTCTATGAGATAATTTTGACGCACTGGGTATATGTTGTCTTGTGTTGTGGGTAGAACGTATTTTCGATGTAAATTAGTGCAAAAACTACACCACTGGAATTGTAGTAAAGCGTTGTGTATCAGGTAAAAAAGTATTTAAATGTTGTATGAAGATTTTTAAGGTGAAAGTATTAAATTTCATTGAAAAATAATGTTCTGGTAAACCCTGTTGAGAGGATAATGGTGAAATGGAACCGGAATTTCCCACTGTTTACTATAAAGCGTGTTATTAAAATTGTTGTAAATGTATGAATGTATGATGCTGTATTAAGGTGTAGAAAAGAATATGTATGTATATTTTTGCTTGTATAGATGTCGTAACATTGCGTAATAGAAAAATTGAACGCGTATGTAAAAGACCAATAAAAAGCTGAATGTAGATATGGAGGGTATATGGAGTCTATTTGAATCTGAGTTAGGGTTTTTCCGAAGAGTGGTGAGGATGTTTGTACAGTAATTCAAGATGGCTACGTTTTTTCGTTCCGTTCGCGTTAGTTCCTTTTAAGACTACCACTCGGCAAAGACGCGCAGTGAAAAGCTCTTTTGGGAAAGGTTGATTGTGATTTTAGCGCGAAAAATATGATGACTGGGTAAAATTGATGACCGCAGATATATTAGGGTACACCGAGAGATGCTTGTCAAAGAGCTATACCTAAGGGATGAATGCGCGCGAGTATTCTGTAAGGTCGCAAAAATGATCTGTGCTGGTTTTTATTTGTAAGTAATTAGTGTAAATAATTAATTTGTGATCATATTTAGAGGTGTTATGGTTTATATGATTAATTTCATTAAGGTGTTAAGGATAATCAATTTCTATTAATTGGATTTATGTGTTTAGATAAGATTTAGGGATTTTAACTTATAAGGAATCGTTTCTTGTATGTGGTGCTTCTCAGTAAATATTTTTGGGAGATTGATAATACAGGTCTATTGTATTAAAGTGGTCCATCCTATTCTACTTTCTTCAAAATATCCTTGTTACGTTTTGGTTTAGGACCACGTAGATATCCAGCAGCTGTCAGCAAGCTGAGAACAGTTTTTGTGAATTCAGAGCCTAACTGTAGGGCGAAAAAGACGATAAAGGATATACGTTTTTACCATTGCAACATTCAAGTAAAATCGGATGAGTGCCAGTACCACTTTCTTAACCTTATACGTATTCTGGAGAGACCGCCCATCAACATCTGTGATATTGTTGATTATTAATTCTTCCAACAGAGGTAAAGAGGTATAGAAATTGCCTAAGTATATAATAGAGTTCAGTGGTAAATAGCTGCGGCATAATTTTTCCGTAACACGAGAGCCTAAAGTTTTTCATTCTATTTATGTCTCTTTCTGCCCCACAATAAAGATTAAATTTGGAAATGTAACCTCCAGTCGATTTGATACACCAAAATTTAAACAAATAACGGATGTGTTTGTCCCTATTAATGGTTTCATGTAATGACGTCCAAAGTATACTTCCATCGCTTCATCCAAGGAAAAAAGAGAAGATAGCGATTCTGCTAATTTTTATGAAACACTGTTTACTCCATCTTTAAACGTTGTATTTTATAGACTCGTTTCTTGGGATCAATTTTTGTTTTATCAACTTTCAAATCGGTCACGGGACATGCTATTTGTAACTAATGAGTTGACTATGTCACCTCTTGTTTCCCAATACATTCTCCTGGTAGAAACAAAATTCCAAAGTAAACATGCATCTCATCAGTACAAACAGAGAAATCGTAATTTTCCTTGAACATGGCATTTGTTTCATTATAAACGTACTGCATGAAATTATAAGGACAAATATTGTGAACAGCTTTATGGGATTCAACTCTTCGTCTCCAATTCCTTGCATAGCAGTATGTGCAGGCGTTCATCAATTATTACTTTCCTATCTTTATATGTTATTCCTTTATTTTTCGTTATATTTTTAACAGGGCGCTGGTTTCAATAGGATTTAGTAGTATCGAATTTAAATCTTTCAGCCAGTATAACAAATAAAAAATTAGGCGATGATGATTGTAATATTAAAAAGGTAAGTTTGCACCACGGTGTAGTTCAGCAGATATTATCAATAAAGCGTTTGTCTGTCTTTCTTGTTGGACACCACTCAATTTTATAAGTTTAATAATTAATGTACAACAAAAATTGAGAAAGTTGTACACTAATTACACAGGTAATCTGAATAACACTAAAAAGCTGTGTTTATATTTAAGGGAACAAAATGTCTCATTAATTTCAGCATAAAATAACTAAAACGGTATTTCTCGTAAAGCCTTACGATATTAAATAATTTCTAATTTAACACAAACTATGTATCATATAATTTATCTTTACGTAGAATTAAAAATGAAAGATGATCAGCACTGTGTAATAATAATTTCTACCTGACCTATGTCAATCCGTATCTGAACAACACTATACTGATTTGTTAAATCACACTTTGCTTTAAAAGGATACGTACTTACATTTATTGTACTCAAAGTAAATATAAGGCATTAACTTTATTTTCAAAAGAACTGCAATTTGGAAACTTCATTTCCCATCAATATGATAAACATACGGTACGGTAAGTTAATTTCCATTCTCTTCATTTACCTACAAATAAACGAAATGTTGACCATATAATATAAGATAATGAAATTTTAAATTGTCTTCATTAACGTACAAAGAACATAAACGAAATGTAGCCAAGCCTACAAAAGCAGGCTTGGAACAATGAAAGCAGGCCTTAGACGACGAAAGCATGTATTTCAATAGAATGTGTTATTGATGTAAAAATCTCCATTTATAATTCTTGATAATTGCATTATCATCCACGCCGTTTTACGTATTTTATGACGTCATTCACCAAATTTCCTATACCATCAAATTATTACAACGAAATTCATTAACAGATGGGGATTTTCTTAATCCATGGGCTTTGCTTAATGTGAATTCAGTTCGCGTTTGCGCATAAAACAAAACTGATGTGTTTAAATACTCATTGCAGACGATCAAAATATATACACGTACATCAAAGGGAAAATATCGACATTATACCAAAATTAGATTATTGAAGGAAGAAGATAGTAACGTAAATATATTTACCAACAATAACACCAATCCAAAACTTAAATTAAGGTAGCTATAGCCAATAATTGTTACTACGTTACACCAGTGGTATGTCGTCTTCTTCGCCGCTTGATAATCGAAGCTTCAAAACCAAATACTTTTTTTACAGACAAGGTATCCTTTATTATGCAGATGAATTACGCCAGATGCAATTACGGTTTTATTTCCATTATTTGCTTTAGAACACCTTTCCCCAATGAACGAAAACCATATTCTCAGTCGTCATCACTAGGAGCGTCATCAATATCACTATCTTCAGCATCTTTTGTTGGAAGAATAGTACAATCTATACGGTATAACAAATTAATTTAAAAGTGTTGTTGTTATATTAGAAAGGTAAGGTAAATTGTACCACGGTCTAGCTCAGTGAGGTACAAACTTATAAACCTTACTGAATATGAGAACTCGATCATCAGGTGTGAGGAAAGCAGAGATATTTTCATAGATATAATCAGTATTAGCATTTGTTTTATTTGGGCACCACTCAATTTCTAGGTTTAATTAATAAAATACAACAAAAATTGAGAAAGGTTGTATCTCAGAACATAACAGGTAATCTGAATAAGCACTAAACATCTGTAGTTATATGTATATTTAATAAATCAAAATGTCTGATTAATATCAGAATAAAATAACTAAACCATACTTCTTGTACTGCATTACAATCTTAAAGTACTAAATTAAACACAGTAGATAAACGTATACTTAGAATTCAAAATATAATTTATTCAACATGTAGGTATTCAATCATGAAACGTATATTGACCAATGTCAACAAATTACAGTTGTGATAGGTTATGAACTCAAATGTTTTTATTTCAGGAGCAGGACTAACTGTTCCTTTTCTTAACCGTATCAAAATAACACTAACTGATTTGTTATTTACTTAACTGCACTAAAAAGATAAGTACTTACTTGTACAAAACAAATATTTTAATCTCGTCTTAAACGAACTGTAGCTTGAGAATTTTCATTTCCAATTCCAATATAATATACTATATACGATAATGTAAAGGTAATTTCCATTTGTAGTTAACGTACAAATAAACGAAACAGAAACGTATAACGAAAGCAGCTTCGGACGACGAAAGCTGTTTATAACGACGAACGCAGTATATGTCTAACAGCATATGTGATTGATGCAAAACAAAGGTATCTCCATTTATGTTCATAAAGATGGCATTGCATTAACCGGCCATTTTTAACAAAGTAACTGTACATGACGTCATACCCAAGCCATACAATGATACGTAAATTTACCAAAATAAAAGCTTTTCTTGAAGATAAACGGTTTCCTTGTTCCTACCTTTGTTCCTATTAAATATAATATATAGAAAATGTAATTAAACGCCTTTACATACCTTATAAAAGGGAAGCAAAACTTAAAAAAAGATAACGTGTTAAAGGAACGACATGATGTACGGAAATGCCTCAGCATGTGATTTAATTCACGTTGCGCATAGAACTAAAACTGAATGTCTAAAATATATACAGGGACGTACGTAATTATGTAGACTGAAAAGAAAATATTGCGATATAAAAATTTAATTATTGAACGGAAAGAGAAATGCTTAAAATACTAAGGTAATGTAAATATACTTATTAATAATAATGCAAATTTCGAAATTTAAATTAAGGTAACGTCAGACAAGAAATTGGCACGTTACACATGCCACTCAGTCACAAAAAAACAAAAAAAAAATGAATAAGACCCGGAGGAATCCTAAACTAAGCCACAAATTGTTCGAAGAGTTACGATCCAGATTGTATTACTATTATCACCCATACATACAACAACCTTACTACATTTGCTGCCACAGACACACTCAGAATCAAACTGTAACAATATTAACCAAAAAGAATACTAAACAGGACGAGACAATTGAAACTGAACTAAACTAAAATGAACAATTAACCATAACTAAAAATGTATAACCTAACCTACGTATAATAAACTATATACAAACTTATTCAAAACTGGAAAAATTGGGTTTCAAATCTTTGACATGGAACTGACCAACATTATTTCCATTCAAATCTTGGAGTTCATAAACGAGAGGAGATAGTTTCCGAATAACCTTACAAGCAACATATTTCGGAGCAAGCTTCTTAGAATACTGAGCACCTGCATCAGATAAGGTAAAATTTCGCTTCCATACCATATCACCAACATTGAAAGTTAAATGACGCTTACGCAAATTATATTGTTTTTCATTACGAAGATATGCTTTATGTAATCTTTCTTTGACTTCATCATATAATTCGGGAAGAAAGGCATTTTCTTTAGACCAAAAGAAACGATTTCCTAACTGCACATTATCTAAGGGATCGAGTGCCATAAAATCTCCTGTCACAGGGACATGACGACCAAACATCAGAAACGCTGGAGGGACCTGAGTTACTTCATGACGAGCCATACGAATTACTTGGGCAATCGCAAATATATGATCATCCTATTCGCGATGGTTGTCTTTAATGTACGAGGAAATAGCAGTCCCAATGACTCTATTAACTCTTTCAGTGGGGTTAACCTGGGGATGATACCTAGCATTATACCACAAATTCTGTACCTTACCAGATTTCAAAAATGTACGAAATTCTTTGAAACAAATTGCGATCCATTATCGAACAAAACTGTTTGAGGGACACCAAAATTGAGAACACTTGTTCTTTCAGAAAACGTATAATTGGTTTCGTAGTAGCCTTGCGAAGAGGTTGAACTAAAACGAATTTTGTAAAGTAATCGGTAACAACAAATAAAATGTATTTCCATTTTACTTCGAGGGAAGGACCCATAATATCCATACTAACCATTTGGAAGGAAAACAGACATCTTTCTCTTTACCCATTAATCCGGCTCTTGCTAAATTTTCTGCTTTATGAGCACCACAAACACTACAAGACTTAATGTATTTACTAACAGATAACTTTAACTTAGGCCAATAATATTTCTCAGTTATTCGAGCCATAGTTTTCAAACACCAAAATGTGAAGCAGTAGGATCATCATGACATTCTTTTAATACAGAATCACGATTATCTAAAGGTATAACTAGCTTCCAATCGGAAATATTCGATTCAACGGGAAACGTAGACGGAAGACACTTAAGTAAATAATTATCATGTACACGAAAATTCGGATACTGATCTGGACTGGACTGTACTTTCTCAATCATCTCTTTATACCATTTATCGGGACTAAAAGTTGACATATCAAGAGAAGATATTGCACGAGACTAGGCATCTGGAACAATATTTTGTTTACCAGAACGATGCTGAACATCAAATGTAAATTGGGACAAACGCAAACTCCACCCAGCTAATCGACCAGTTGGCTCATGAAGGTTATGAAGCCACTTAAGTGCCGCACAATCGGTAATAACGGTAAAATTTGTACCTTCAACGTAACCACGAAAGTGTTCAATACCAAAAATAATTCCGAGAAGTTCTCTTTCTGTAGCTGCATACTTCTTCTCAGCATCAGTTAATGTACTTGCAAAAGCAATTGGGTGTTCAGAACCGTCATGTTCCTGAAACAATACTGCACCGACAGCTAAATCGCTGGCGTCAGTCTGAATGTAAAATTTCTTATCGAAATCGGGAGACACAAGAACGGGAGCAGAGGTAATTCGCTTTTTAATTTCCTGAAACGAGGATTCGGCTTCATTAGTCCACTTAATAGTTTGACCTTTAGCTTTTCCTTTCAAAAGAGAAGTTATAGGAGCTGAAAGTTGGGCATAATCTTTAATAAATCTACGGTAATAACTTATAAGGCCACAAACACGCTTTATTTCGGTAGTATTCCTAGGAGTAGGAAAGTTAACAATCGCTGAAACTTTTTCTGGATCAGTACGAAGACCATGTTGATCAACAACAAAACCTAAAAATGAAAGAGAAGGTCGACAAAATTGGCATTTCTCACGATTAATAGTGAATCCAGCCTCCTTCAATCGTTGGGCAACTTTATTTAATGTATCGATATGTGACTGAAAATCTGGAGAGGCAACTATAATATCATCTAAATATACGAACACTTGTTCACCTAAAAGAGAGGGACTGAATATTCTTTCCATACATCTTTGTAATGTCTGAGGACTATTAGTAAGACCCATTGGCATCACAACATACTCAAAAAGACCTTTACCGGGAATAGTGAATGCAGTTTTTGCACACGACTCCTTTTCTAAACTAATTTGCCAAAATGCTTTGGATAAATCAATGGAAGATAAGAACTTAGCCGAACCAAGAGAATTTAATATAGAATCGGTACGAGGTAAGGGATACGAATCTTTTTTTGTCACACTATTGAGTTTTCTTGCATCATAACAAGCTCTATAGTCACCATTCTTTTTCTTAACTAAAAGCATAGGAGATGACCAAGGGCTATTCGACTCTTTAATCACACCTAACTGTAACATTTTATCTACTTCGTGATGTAAGACTTTTTGCATTGCGGGAGATAATAAATATTGTCGCTGTTTTATAGGTAAGGCATCACCAGTATCTATACGATGTTCCATTAATGTAGTACGACCGAGTTTATCTGAAACTAATTCGTCAAACTGTAAGATAGTTTTCTCTAAGGTAAGTTTTTGTTGAGAGGTAAGGGCTTCATAAGATTCAATCTTTTTAATGGAAGATACACAAATGTTTTCAACACTGCCATGTGAAGAAGCACTGGTTGAAAGAGACGTACTATAAGCTTTCAAACGTAAATCTAACTTAATTCCAAACATAGAACCGAAGTCCATTCCTAAAATAATACTTTGACTTATAGAAGGCACCACTAAACAATTTATCCATCGAGTAGAACTATTCAATGTAAACGGTAATGAAATTTGACCAAGACATTCCTGCAAAGCATCATCAGCTGTACTTACTGCTACACTACAAGGACTAATAGTATACTGTATTCCATTGTTCTCAAGAAATTGTAAACCTGTGTTACCTATAACTGTCGCTGCTGCACCACTATCAATAAGGCAAGATAACGAATGACCAAAAATTTTAACAGTAAGATAAAGTCTATTATCAAATGGAAGGGAAGCACATACTGGAGCAACTGTAGTTCTAGATGAAGACATGAAAGAATTAACTGTTAAAAGCCAATTATTCCACTCATCAACAGGAACTGAAAATTGAAACTTATTTCTAGAATGTACAATATTTTTAAATTTGTCTCGTTTTGGTTTAAATAAGGTCTTCACCGACGAAATTATTTGTCGTTGGTTGGGAGTTGTTTGTCTAAATCGGTAGGTTTTCGATTTGTTCTCATAGTTGGGAGATTGGTTTTCGGTACCGCACCTGTAGGGTTTGGATCTGGACGAGAAATAGGCAGAACGTAAGTTTTTTGAATTGCAACTAACACAAAAAGTTTGCCGAGGCTTAGAACATTCACGATGAGAGTGTCCTTTCCTATCACAATTCCAACATGTACTGGACGAAATAACTTGAACTTCACTATCTGTATTAGAGGTAGATGGTTGACTCAAAGATAAACAAGCTAAATCAGGTTCTAAAAGACCAACACATTTTCTAGGAGGTGACTTATACCTTGCTGTACGAAATTTTAAATCTTGAACTGCTCTACATACTTCATTTAATTCATTAATGGACGAGAATTTCTTAATACCAATATGGGATGCAAAATATGGATTTAAATTTCTTTGAATTTGTGAAACAATTTCTGTTTCTGACTTAGAGGTAGGTAATCTTTTAAAAAGTGCCTGAACTGCAATAATATACGTTATGACATTCTCTTCTATACCTTGAGTACGTTGCTGGATTTCTAACAAAAGATCATGCTCATAATCAAACGGTAAAAATCTCTTTAAGTAACTGAACTAAATCTGACCAAGTACTAACTGTATGTTTTGTATTTCTAAACCACTGTAAAGCTATACCAGGAAATAAATCTTGTGCTGACACAAATAAAACTGAATGACTAACATGACGAGATTCACATAAGTCTTCGACTTTTCTAAAATGACATAACACTTTCACGAGGATTAGTTCCTGAAAATTTAATTCCCCACTTATACACTGGAATTTGTTTTGGACTAAACGAAACTAAAGAATTATCATGAACTGTAACTGTAGCATCTGTAGATTCGTTTACATCTGTACGTTCTAACAAAATACCTTCAATTAAACACAAATGTGAAATGAAATTCTCTTTGCTTGAATTCGTATCATCATTAAATGGACAACAATATATTCGTCTCTTTAAATGTATTAAACGCGACTTAAATCTTAAACAATCGTTAACTGTAGGAGGTAAATCATTATTACTCAAAGCTTTAAAAATTTCATCAAAAGTCTTTTGAATTTCTGTAATTTCCAAATTTAAATCTGAAGGTACAATAAATTTTTCATAAGGTAAATCTTTTTCTGTTGCTAAAATTCCACGTAATTGAGTTCTACATTGATCCTGAGTTAAACAAGGTTTAATTCCACGAGAAAGTAATTCTGAAACAACTTCATACTTCTTTAAATGTTGAGCATTCATTTTGAATTATAGGTACGTAAAATTCACAAAAATACAATAATATAAACCCACCATAAATGTAAACATAAGATATAACACAACTTACATAAATATAAATCCTGTAAATGAAAACATACAATACACAAAATCAAAATTCGATATAAAAATATATACTGTAAATGTAAACGTATAATGCACAAAAGAGAAAAGTAATATACACTGTAAATGTAATGCAAATACTGACCATAACTACATCAGAGCCCCACGCTTGTAAGCCAATTTATAACAAATTAATTTAAAAGTGTTGTTGTTATATTAGAAAGGTAAGGTAAATTGTACCACGGTCTAGCTCAGTGAGGTACAAACTTATAAACCTTACTGAATATGAGAACTCGATCATCAGGTGTGAGGAAAGCAGAGATATTTTCATAGATATAATCAGTATTAGCATTTGTTTTATTTGGGCACCACTCAATTTCTAGGTTTAATTAATAAAATACAACAAAAATTGAGAAAGGTTGTATCTCAGAACATAACAGGTAATCTGAATAAGCACTAAACATCTGTAGTTATATGTATATTTAATAAATCAAAATGTCTGATTAATATCAGAATAAAATAACTAAACCATACTTCTTGTACTGCATTACAATCTTAAAGTACTAAATTAAACACAGTAGATAAACGTATACTTAGAATTCAAAATATAATTTATTCAACATGTAGGTATTCAATCATGAAACGTATATTGACCAATGTCAACAAATTACAGTTGTGATAGGTTATGAACTCAAATGTTTTTATTTCAGGAGCAGGACAACTGTTCCTTTTCTTAACCGTATCAAAATAACACTAACTGATTTGTTATTTACTTAACTGCACTAAAAAGATAAGTACTTACTTGTACAAAACAAATATTTTAATCTCGTCTTAAACGAACTGTAGCTTGAGAATTTTCATTTCCAATTCCAATATAATATACTATATACGATAATGTAAAGGTAATTTCCATTTGTAGTTAACGTACAAATAAACGAAACAGAAACGTATAACGAAAGCAGCTTCGGACGACGAAAGCTGTTTATAACGACGAACGCAGTATATGTCTAACAGCATATGTGATTGATGCAAAACAAAGGTATCTCCATTTATGTTCATAAAGATGGCATTGCATTAACCGGCCATTTTTAACAAAGTAACTGTACATGACGTCATACCCAAGCCATACAATGATACGTAAATTTACCCAAATAAAAGCTTTTTCTTGAAGATAAACGGTTTCCTTGTTCCTACCTTTGTTCCCTATTAAATATAATATATAGAAAATGTAATTAAACGCCTTTACATACCTTATAAAAGGGAAGCAAAACTTAAAAAAAGATAACGTGTTAAAGGAACGACATGATGTACGGAAATGCCTCAGCATGTGATTTAATTCACGTTGCGCATAGAACTAAAACTGAATGTCTAAAATATATACAGGGACGTACGTAATTATGTAGACTGAAAAGAAAATATTGCGATATAAAAATTTAATTATTGAACGGAAAGAGAAATGCTTAAAATACTAAGGTAATGTAAATATACTTATTAATAATAATGCAAATTTCGAAATTTAAATTAAGGTAACGTCAGACAAGAAATTGGCACGTTACAACGGTCACAGCCCCTTACCGAAGTATAGTCTTCATCATGTAAGCAAATAGCTTCCAAAAAATTCTGCCGTCTGAGGATCAGATGGCTTCTATTTCTTCCTAAAAACATCACACTCAGTATCGCCTACCGTGTGATTACAACATACCCAAATCTTATGTGTATAAAAGAAAATGAAAAATATTTTTTCCGTTATTTAGTTGGGCTTAGGTACACTATATGAAATCAAGTTGCCTTGCGAAATTAATGCAAAAAGTAGAAAATTGAATAAAAACCAACATAACCTTACTATTTTTATGGAAACCACGTCTGACTCTTTTTACTGTCACAAAAGTACGTTTATAAATCTTACTTACAACTTTATACCACTATGACTCACTAAATTATGTTCATACAAGGCAGATAGCACGTGCAAAGTGTGTATCAAATGGAATTAAAGACATACATAACCCGTAATCACTGATGAGGGGTCAAATTGACTCCTTCCAAGGTGTGAATTCCAAGTGATCTTCGTGATTTGGAGGTTTTAGAGCTTAAGTCCTTCATAGGGTTGCTATTGCTCACCTCAATCTTGAAGTCTAATCACGAAGATTTACGGTCTCTGTTTGATACTGATGGGTTCGGTCGTGACATATTCAGGTGCATTACAAATGCCAACCAACTTGCAGTCATTCTTTCAGCTCTAAGATTTGACGATCCTGAAACCAGAGTTGAACGTAGAAATCAGGATAATCTTGCTCCAATTTCAGAAATTTTTAATACATTTATTCGTAATTGCCATAAAGCTGATAGATGCACTGAAAGAAGTAAAACTCACTTATGTAGTATCTCTGAAGAAAAACAAGAAGGAGATTCCTCTTGAGTTCCTATCAAAACGAGCAAGGGATCTTTATATGGATATACCGATAACATAACAATGATATCTTATATGACCAAGAAGAATAAAGCTGTCATACTAGTTTCTTCTGTTCACCACCAAGAGGGCACTTACGATGGTAAACCAGAAATCATTTCTTATTATAATAATACAAAAGCTGGTGGTGTGGATAGTCTCGATGAAAAATGTAGCGTTTATTCAACAGGTTGAAGAACAAGCCGATGGCCTATTGCCATATTTTTCAGAATGTTGGACATTTCTTCTGTAAATTCCTATTTACTTCATCAATCAGGTATACAGAAATAATCCGAAGCTTAGCAGATTTGATTTTGTTAAACAATTAGCAATATAATTGGTTAAACCTGAAATGGAAGCAGATTACAAAATCTTCGCATTACACGTGAAGTAAGAATGTGTATTAGGAGAGTGCTGCAAATAAAGGAAGACAATATTGTAGGTTAAGAAGAAAAAATTGACGTCAAAAGGGCATGTAGAAGATGCCGTGCAAGTAAAAGAAGAAAGACATCTAATTGTTGCATTATGTGTAAAATTTCCATTTGTATGGAATGCACAAAGAGAGTATGTATAGACTGTGCTGCTGTATTGAAAAACATGTCAAAGGAAATAGGCTGCAATTTTCTACATTGTTAGTTTTTTTTTATGATTTTACCTACTTTTTATGTTTATTTAGGTTTATATTTACTTTTTCTATTACAACATAAGGATATTTTTTATAATTTTTCTATGCGCGTTTTATAAGATGACACTATGTGAAAAATGATACAAAAAATACATTCCAAATAAATTTGTTTCTAAGTACACATTGTTTTAGTACAAATCGGTTAAAATTTTTAGACACTAAATTTTTTATGTCCAAATAATATTATTATATTCTCAAAGTTGAAAATATTTTGATTTTGGCCGTTACTTGGCATTTTTTTAAATAGTAGTCATTATGACCATACGTTTGTGCCAGTGTGACGTTGTTTGCACGTCTGTGGTTACGGGATAACCTAAGTATCATGAATCATATGGAAAGCATTATTGGGTTAATCCATTGTTTCCCGAGAGATCCTTACAAATAAAGCAATAAAATTAAAATAAATCATTCAGAGGATGGATTATTATTGTATTGATTAATAAAATAATTTTTAATTCGAAGACGGTGCGCCAGAAGGCAAAAGTCCGAGAAGCAATTTTTACGCAGAGTTAATCTGCCTATAAAAAATCGACACTAATTTTTGCAAAAACCAATAGAGGACAGTTTTTCGCTTAACATGAAGACTCTCCGCCACGAACGCCACTAATGCAATGGCTTCAGGAAGCAATCTTGTAAATCTAAATATGTCCTTTAATGATACATTTGCGTGTATCAAAACTCATCTCCATATCTCAACAAGTTTCCGATAAATGTAAAATAAACGATTTTAAAGACAGGGAAGCTTAGACACACCGTATCATAAAAACGGATTATTTCCAAACCCGTGTTTACATAAACTTCTTTTCATATTTTTAGATGTATAATCTGCCCTTATATCTTCCTCAGCAGATTCTGTACCCAGCTAGTAGAGTTGTACCCTGCTCAGTATTTGGGAAGTAATGGGTCCGTCTCCCATTACCGTCTACCCTGTATGAGGTTTTTTCAGGAGGTGTGTGGATATTTAGATATGTCAAGCTGTAGCATAATAAGGCCTTTTTCTGTTTATTCGTCAGTTCGAAACCCCTGGTAGCAACCAATCAGCTCTTGCTAAAAGAACTCTTGGCCCAACACTCGGTTTCGAGCTAAAGCGGCATTAAATTACATTAAAAATAAACGTAGCCCAGAAAGAAATATTTAAGATTCTCTAAAAATTAAATATTGAATACCGTTTTCGTATCTTAACGTGATACATTTTATAAAAAGAGCTCTATTTTCTAATTTAGCGTACTATCTATTACGCCCTCTAGCAACCATCCTATGAACCTTTCTCGTTTTCGGCTTTTTCTCATGTGTTTGCCATCAGCTCTGTAAGAAATACACCACTAATATGTACCCACTGGCCGATCTTACTAGGACATCCGGTATATTGTGAGACGTAAAAGTGAGTTTTTAATGACACGTTCAGAAGAAATTGTGACTAAAATACATTTTGTAAAAATCGGTTCTCATTCTCTCTCTTGTTATTTTCTGTAGTAGGTATGTAGATCACCAGGGTGACTTGTCGGCTCCTAGAAGTTATCTGCATAGTTTAATCTCCTGTTATTCGATCTGGTTTATCTTACACCTAAAACAAAGAAAAAAACATACTGAAACACCTTTGAAGAAATGCCAAAAAACATGCTTTAGCCTAAAAACTTACTCGTCAGTCACATAAGGATTCATTTATACGTTTCGCCTGTACGTCATCTTTCTTCATTATTTTAAATAAAGCCTTATATGTTGAACTGTTATCTACTTTATAATATTAATTATATTTATAATTATTTAGTTCTAAACTAAATTTATAACAAAAATGTACTAATATTTATTTATTATATTATGTTTATTATGTCCAACTAACTTTAAACAGTCGGATGTAAAGACTCATCAAAGGGGATAGGGTTCAAGATTTAGAAGAGACTTTAAATTTATGTGATAAAGTAAATAATTATTTTGTTGATTTATACTACGATTTTGAATATTTATAATTATAGGTAATGTGATTAATACACATTGAGTTGTCGCCCATTTATATTTTATTATATCCAAATTATTTAAAGAAATAGAATTATAAATTTTAATTTGCATCAATATGTGTGCAACTCCCTGTACATAACAAAAAATCTTCAAATGTATAATTGAGCATGCGCTATGAATGCGCATTCATGTGACCTTTCATTAAAAGTAAAAAGAAAATACGTCATATACATGTAAGTACCAATATGTTTAAATTTAGTAAATATTCTAATAATCATTTAATTTTAGCTCAATTAATGTTCCCTTTGGACATGCATACAAGTTGTAGCACATCCTGTTTATTACAAAGTATGGAAATCATTAACACACCAATGAAATTATCAATGTCAACAATAACATACATAAAGTTATAACACTCACATACATGGCCTCCTTATCCTCTTCCCGCTGATGCAGTTGACCATAGAAAACAGCTCCTTCGAAATCCAAATCTGCTTCTTGACATCCAAATTTGCTTCTATATTAATGCTTATACGTTTACGTAAGTTTCACTAATATTTCTTCATATTGATAAATCTTTATTTTCAGGATCATCACACTTTATTATTTTTATTTCAAAATAGTTTTTGAAATACATGAGTAGTTTGAAGGTTATTTAAATTAAACACGCTTCCAATAAATAAAATGTATAATAATAGAAACACGAAGAAAGCACAATTAACAATATCCATAACAAACGTAAACAAAAACAAACTTAAAAACAATGTCGAATCTCCGGAAATATTTTCGCTCGCTGTGGATAACAACCGAATTTTTATTTAAAAGGTAAACTAACCTTAATTTATTATTTACCGACAAATGAATATCACTTGTTTTTAACACTGCCGATACTAAAACCGCACTTTACTTTTATCGAAAGTGACGTTATTTTGTTTAAAATAATTTGGCAACATCTTGATTAACAAGTTGTTGGAACAGAGAAAAACTGAGAGAGCTACTAATCCTTCAGCACTTCTATTTATATGCAAATCGTTAGAAACCAAATTCTTCGATTGTTATCAACAACTACATCCAATTTTTCCTCAATTCTGATTGGCTAAAACTTTTCTTAAATTACAATTTAATTTCAAAAGCTCATAACTTTTTTACCCCTTAAACCTATCTTAAAACTAACAACATTTTCGGAATCCTCACAATTTTTACTATAAAATAAGTCCTTACACGAAGTACTTCCTCCAATTCTTAACCAAGTTGATTTTTACATTGATTTATTGATTTTAAACTAATTTTATGCATTTTGCAGACCTGGAATTGATTTCCACATGAATATGGGATGCTACTACATATAAATACACATCTTTTACATGCCTACGGCCAATTTGAAAGGAAAATTATTTGAAATTTTCATACACCCTTAAAAACTAAATTTGGTAATATAGTCACTAATATAGTGAATTGTGACTTGAAATTGAGGCTACTTTACTATTTTTACCTCTTATAATTTATTTTGAACAAATTGTCCCAATCTATAACAATTTTTACATAATTTTTATGTCTTAATTTAATTTATTCTCACACTTTTATAAGTTTGGAAGCTCTTCTGAGACTTGTATCGAATTGTTGCAAATCACTAATTTAAGGTCTGTAAATGTTAAGTAATCACAATAATTCCAGAACTGCTGGTTTGTTTATGTTTTATAGTTAATCACCAATGTATTTATTCTGTTTTTATGTAATTTTAGCACTTATATTCGTTTTTCGCACAAACACGAACGTTTTCATAATTCTTGGCTGCGTACAATGAAATTGTGACATTGATTTATGCCTAATCCTAGTTTTAACATGATGTTTGTTATCTACAGCCTGTACCTCATGTCTTTAAGGAACATTATGCTTAAATAAACCTACTAACTAAAATTGAACCTGATTTAATGCATTACGATAACTAACATACCTCATACTTATGTGTAGTATATTATTATTTTAACATTTTATTATGAATTATTTAAATTTACATCCATCTCAATGTCTTTAGCAACATAAAACAACAATTACACAAAGGTGTCCTCCCCTTAACTATGCTCTTAACGACTTCTATGGAACTGGAGGCGACTAGCGGGTGGTACTAAATCTCCCCCCTGATCCCGATTCCAATACTCAACCATCACGATCGGGAAAGGAAATGTCACAAATGGGAAAAGTCGAGAAACAAAGGGCTACGACCCAAGAGCGTCGAATTCGCCACAGACGGCGAATCAGAGCAAGCGTCAACAAAAAAAAAATTAAGTCTCGCGGAAAATACGGCCAATCAGAGGAGACCAAGCAAACAGCATCCCTCTTTTTCACCAGTCCCAAAAATAAGTTCCACTCACGATCGGACAGCCTAAACTAAGCCAAAAAACCTGCCAACGACCTGATGGGGACGGGTCCAATGGTACCACACCGATTCAATGCCTTTACGAGACAGCCCCTCCAACTCATCACACTCTTTAATTAGTCACCTCTTACGAAAAACTGTTGTATCTGCAGTAGGAAAATTCATGCTCCGTCCCTACACAGAGAGAACGTGCCCCTAGAACACTCGACACAAAATAATCCGAAATAAAATCATCAACTAACTCCACTCGCTCAAACTATACCTCGAACACGCTCAAACGTTATGTCAAAAACGATATCAGTCGCACAAAACTAAATTATCTAAAGGGTCAACAAGTCTCAAAACGATAAATAGTCAGCTCATAGCTAATCGTCATAAATTCGTAACATGACAAACTCCAATACTCGTTCAAAAACCCCAATCCACTAACACTAACCATAATTAACTCTCCCACCCCTTCCCCCCTTCCTTTCTCTCTCGATGACAAGTAAAAGCGAGTTGCATAAAAAAATCTTAAGTGTTAAACGAACACGTTCACATGAACAAATAAAACCTAAAAAACATTGTACAAATCGCAACTCATACTGCTGATCTCAGTCTAGACCTCTATCAAAATATCAATGTAAACGCTGATTATACATTTTTCGCAAACAAACTATACTTTTTCATTTCAACCTACAAAACAACAAGCGCTGAATTTTCTCACTCTCATCCGAAATTTAAAAGAAATCAATCTAAAACCTTCATACATGTACACATCAATAAGAAAGGCATATAATCCCACACGCGTAAAATAAAATATAAATAAAAAATACACCGTTTAAAAAACCTAAAAGCTAAAGTATTTTAATTAATGTCCGGTTTGGTTAAAAATCACCTGTTTTCTATAACTATTTTAAAGTTACGTACATTGTGTAACTTTTTAAAAATAATAGAAGTAACAAACGGGGTAATTTCTAAATAAGTTAACAAGTATCAATTTTTGTTTTAAAAGGATTATGTGGAGAACACGCCATATAAGGAAAAAGCAGTATCCTTTATTTTACGCAACCCACTTTCGTTTTATTATCCTAGAAGGCTTTATCTTTTTATATTTCCATTTGATACTTTTTGTTTGAAAACCACTGTATTAAACCGTAAAAAGTTATTTTATAAGATATAGATATAAATAAGTTATGTGCTAAAATACATTACAACGTGTCCACCCACGATATATTTCAAGTAAAATAACTCAATTCTGATCTTTTTTTAATCTTAATGTGTGCATTAAGATCATATTACAAACTATTTTGGTCCTGTCTAGATCAACCTACTACGTTTAAGTAAATATATGTGCTCTTCTACTTTGGCAATATAAGTTAAGTAGTTGCAACCCTTATACTTTTGTAAGATCCTAATGTTTTTCAAATTAGAAAGATTTTTATAGCAATTCTTATCTGTTTTGTGACCTCTCCACTTTCTTTATTGAGGTCCGCATTCTGGCACTTTCTTAGTTATACGCTATTTAAGGTATTCAATGTTAGCTACGTTTAGTATTTATAATAGGAATAACAATTTTTTCAGAATTATGATTGTGAAAAATTCAATCGTTTCTCTTATACGTTGCGCTAAAAGGATTACTCACATGAATGATGTATTGGAATGTGCTCCTATTTTCTTTTTATTATAAATCAATGCAAACATAACAACTTTCCTGTTTATTCAAGTAACAAAATATATTTCCTTCGAATTGTAATCGAAATTATTATTCTTTCATACGATATTCTTATAATCTATTATGATTGTGGCAGTGGTCGTAGACCTTCTTTTCATAGAAAACGATATCGTGATTCTGAAAGTGCCGTGAACACAATTCTATACTACACCGAATGGGGTTAGAGAAATAAGGATAATCCTTATCTCAAAGGATGGGATTATTGTATCGATTTCTAAGTAAGACGATAATGATGTGTAAAATGATGGAAATAGTTGTGTACATTTTATTAAATCTAAAAATGTTAAAACCAGTCATTTTTTTAAGCATTTAAAACCTTTTAGATGATACTCTGGAAATCAGTTTAAGTAGAAGTATTCAAATTTATGTCATGAAAAATTCACTAAAGTTACCTCCTCATATAAGACAGTTGGAAAAATGGTTTTAGATAGTAGAAGATTTGACACATGCGAGATAATAATATGAACTCAGAAAATCGCGCTTTAACTTTCACACTTCTATCGTTACTGTTGCTTTTTATTATTAAGGCTACAAAAACAATAGTAAACCCGTGTCATTCTCCTTTATTAATTACTACAAGGTTAAGACCTATTATATTTTATATTCGTTCAAAACTACTTCATATAAAAAAAGTAAGCTGTGAACCGTTAGGGAATTCCTTTGGGAAACGTCACATCTACTGCGACTTATACGGAGTTTTATTGAGGGTGATATTTTTTTACAGCTTACCTTGCAAATCTACTCTTTTTTAAATAAAATATTTAAATAAAGTTTTTATGGCTTTAACTTAATCGTCACTTCATTTGGTAACTTGAAAAGGTATCAATATTTTTTTGTAAGGTAGATTTGAGAGTTTGAGTAAGGATATAAAATAAACTTTTACACAACAAAAGACCCATATAAAATAAAAGCGTATACGTTTTATTTATTTTTTTTATCTCATGTGCCTAAAGCTATACTGAAAAAAATGCCAACAATTAACTTTTATTGCGTCACCTATTTTATGTGCCAAGATAAGTAACAACTGAATCTGTTCTGTTGGAAGCTAACAAATTGCTTCTACATTAAACTAATAATTAACATAAAATTTTGTTTTTTATTGTTGTTCCTTGTAATAATTAGCTATGTTTTTTATAAATTATGTGTGGTATCAAAATACATGTATTGATAAAAACAGGATTTCTTACGCTATGCATAGCAATTGAACTGTGGATATCATGAAGTCAATGAACCCGTTTATTGTCAGAATCTACAATAATTATAAAAACGGGCGGCTCTGAAATTTTTTTTTTACATTAACACGTATTTATGTCTATGAATGTCTATCTGACATAAAGTTTTGAACGTCATTCTGCCATAGACTACTGTCTTTGTTTTTAAAGTGTTGCCTATTTTCGTTATGAACATATAAAAAAGAGGTTGCATAGTTATCCTAAAAAAAATTATAATTAAAGTTACTTCATTTCTTTTAATTTAAGTTAGCATCTAATGTCTATTAATCTCTGTCTGTCATGAAGTTTTAAACGATTATTAGCTTCTTATAAAAGATGTTGCATAGTTATCCTAAAATGTTATTAAAGCTATTTCATTCCTTTTAATTTCCATTTTGTAGGTTGGAAGGTCGTATGGTGTTCCACAACAGATATCTTTTAATGATGTGTCGATCAGTTTAGAAATAAGTTACAAATAAAAAGCTGAAGCAAAACAAATAAAAGATTATACGAAATCAAACATTACCAAAAACAATATCACAAGCAATATTTTTTGCTTGTGACCACGGCACCGTTTGTTTCAGTCTGTTGCTAAAAGTGTAAACGACTTAGAGTGGGCCGAAAAAACACTTTTCCTTTTTTAAGAATCGCTATACCCCGCAAAAGTTGTCTTTCACTAAGCTAAGAAATATACTAAAAAAATAATTATAAAAAAAAATATCTTCCGTTCGCGCATTGTACCTAAAGTTTTGAAAAATTACGATATTTTGCAATTATTCGCCAATTTTTTCTAAACGTGAAATAAATTACTAGCGGAATGCTATAGGTCCTAATATAAAGTATAGTACGTGACCTACAAGAAAAAACAATCTAAAGCTGCAGTTTTTAAATATTAAACGTCCGCGCATCACATTTGAAAAATACAGTTTTTCGTAAATATTGCATTTTTTCACAATTTCTATAATGGCTAAAGACACTATTTTCGTAATGTTGTAGCGCAAAATTTAATATTTAGGGCATGGGGAATAAGAAAGAATGCAAAAATATTAGACCTATAGTATTTTAATAATAATTTGAGCAAATATTTAAAAATAAATTTTTTTTATAAACACAAAACTTTCTCATATATCTCATATATAGTAAGACAATCTTTAATCTTTATAGCTAGTGAATATATTTTGCTTTTCCAGTTTTTATTTAAAAGGAAGTACTTTAAAGTCCTTTTTCTGTGAAAACTGAGGCATAAGACATCTTGATAAAAGACTTGTTCTCACAATTCTTTAGCACCACAAACTTTTTGAGATGCTTCAGTCACCAGTTTGACACACCGCTCTACTGCCTGAGTGTGACATGGAAAACTTTGGTACTCCGGTTGCAGAGCTGTCCCAGTTTGTATTAAAATCTTGATTCCTTCATCTGTGACGTTCCGTAATAGTGGAGGAGTGGAAAACTTGCAATTGTCCCAGAGAAACATGTCGACGTAGTCTGTTGCTTCGAAGTTTAGTTTCGGTGAGGTAAAATTCCGAATAGTTTTTCCTTTGTCATGTAATCTAGCCTTCAACACTCGACGCAAACCCAATTCTCTAATATGTTTCCTTTCATCCAAAATCATTGCAAGAAGCAAATTTTCGGGACGAGCAAAGTAATCGTTTCGCTCAATTACTGGATTGATGACTTGCAACACTTCCAGAGGTAAATGCCGTGTAGATCTGATGGCTTCAAAAATTATCTTTGGGCCGTCAGTAAAGTGTTTGCTGGCTTTAATTTTGAACCAAAGTGTATCAACTGCGTAATTTCACCAGTAGGATTTTCTAGGCTCACGTAGAATCTTATCATTCTATTTGCTGTTGTCAGCCATCGTGAGTGTGATAGCGGGCCAGGGTCACGAGCTGCAAATCTTCTGAGATTTTTCCTGAATTTATGCCTGCTAAAATATGAAGCAGATATAGCTGATCTTTGCTGAGCACTTCGGCATCAATTTGGGGAATGAAGCATTCAATTTGTTCAAAACTAACAACTGCAAGCTTTTCACAGCCTGGAAGTTTTTTTCCCGATCGATCCACTAAAAGATTGAGGCCCTGTTGTAATACCACCCAATTATTGATATAGGTGACGGAATGGCAATTCATTGAAGTGCAGAAGGCATATAGCCCACTGCAGTGGTTTCTCAACATGCAATTCAATCTGACGGATAACACCATTTTTACAACCAGTATTAATTACAGTTCCATCGCTCTCGATTATACGAAGTTTTTCAAGGGAAGTCTCATGAGTAGTCAAATGGGATAGAATGGAAGAAGCTATATCTTTAGAAAGGCCTGTGGATTGAGAAATATGGCCGATATATTGTGAACCAGGTTCTTCTATGAGCGAATAATAGTCTTTTGTTACAGTTCTGCGATAGTGCTTGGAATTAATAATTTCTGTCACCATAGTGCTATATTTCCTGCCAACAAAATACAGACCACGTATAATATTTTTAGGCTCTGCAAATAATTTCTTTCCCTTCTTATTTTGTTCTTGTCAATGACGTGGGAAGTGTCCGAGTCATTTATGACACCATAATCTTGAAGGACAGATGATGCGATAGCTGCTGTTGCTCCACCAGAGACTCCGCAGTGATCACTGACCAAGGATGTTGCTTTAAGGTTGATCGTCATCTGCCACAATTTTTTTGACTGATGTCTCGTGTGAGGTTTAAAGATATCGTCACTTGCATCATTTGATGTATCAGTGTCCCCACTTACTTGCATTTCTCCTTTGTCAGAATGTTGCAATATGTGAGATTCCACAGTTTCACTGGATGTACTTTTATTAAATTTTCTGTTACGCCTTTTTGTTAATTTGCGTGTTTCTGCCAAGTCTAAAGATCCTATCTTTCCCAGCCCATAGTTTCTTTGCAGGTACATGAAACTTAACTCAATGACCGGAATTCGGTTGACTTTATCACAAGAACAATTTACTGAAATCAATAGGACATTTACGCTACATCAAAAGTAAGGAATGCATCATTTTAAGGCATCAACTTTTGACAAATAGTCGACTTTATTTATGTCACGGTGATAAGAGGCAGGTTGTTCTTAATTTATGCAATACTTATCATGATACGCTGTTAATTTCAGCTGTACGTATCCTATATGTCGGATACCACAGGAACAGACTTATAAGGTAATATATTGTTATTAGCCATGAATGCAGCCACTTCAGAAAAACTAACTCTTGTTGTTAGCGAGAAGTGAAAGATTTCATGTCGTTAATCCTTGATTAGATTACAGTCTATTACACATCTCGTAATTAGCGAAGTTCATTTGAAGTAGGAATGTCTTGGCTTACCAATAATCCGTGACATTGAAAGAACTTTCCTGAGGGGTCAGTTTTCTTAGATGCAACCATTTTCACAGATACCGATCGTGAAGCTTCCACCAGCACGTATAAGATTAATCATTACACAATTTCAAACACACCGTGCACGTTACAATCACCTGCTGGCGACTGGTGAGCAACTGAGCAGTCGTTACAGCGACATTCATATTCACAAGGTCAAGCCCCTCTATCCACCTACAGTGTCGAGTCGACACTCACTAGTGCTTTCCATCAAAACTTAGTTTATCGTATTATTTTCCTTCCGCCATTTGTATGCTCGTTATTGTGAACCAATTGTTTTATTCCAAATGTACAATTAAATGAACACAAGTTTAACTCTTTATTTACTCGCATGGTAGCACATTTGAGCATGACAATTTGCAAATATCATGCTTCATATGTTACTTGCATAATAGTAAACACATTATCATGATATCTTTCTTGTTTTCGTATGCAACGTTATATTATGGATTAAAGCATAGTTTACCAATAACTCTTACGAGGTGGTTTATTCACTGAAAATTGTCGAAGTGCAATGATTTCGACAAACTGATTTTTCAAGGCTGGTAGAGCGAACGGCTCAGATCCATTCTAAACTAGCAGCTTTACACTTTTTGCCGTAGGTCAACGTAGATTCGGGGAGATTTGAAGAGACCAAGCTGAGGTTGATACGCTATTAAAGGTAATTATTTATGTACACTTATTGCTGTGTTGGTGACTATTTCTAATCAAGTGTTTATTTTTTTTTGTATATACGAAAGGTTGAACACGCTTTCCTTGATATTATTGTCCATCATTGATTAGTGTAGTTAAAGCGTATCCATCTGTGATTATTCCGATTCTCGAAGGTTTATTTAACTGTTGTGCTGTTCATTTAGTATTGAAATTTTATATTAGCAAAGCGTTAGAGGTTGGAGCACTTAATATTTGCTTTTGTTTTTAAAATAAAATTACAATAGTTTGGGAATTGCAAATTCAATTAGAATTACATTTTTTTTTGAAAATAACAAATTTTATTGGGTATTATTTTTTTTTTTTTATTAATTTTAATAAGTTTATGATTATGCGAGTCGCCCAAAGGATAAACGTAAGCCACAGTACGTTATACAACGTTTAAACAAGAAATGTGAAATAATTGGCCTAGTTCGAAAT
The DNA here is from genome assembly GCA_036346205.1 of Vesta saturnalis. Classification (NCBI taxonomy): domain Eukaryota; kingdom Metazoa; phylum Arthropoda; class Insecta; order Coleoptera; family Lampyridae; genus Vesta; species Vesta saturnalis. The sequence goes on along the minus strand of JARFJB010000966.1, from coordinate 2,692,127 downwards.
GAATCAGTTGAAGTGGCAGTTTTGGGTCACGTACAGATGGACAATAAGCAGTCGATTAAAGCTATGTCTAAAGCTTCTGGCATATCCCGTTCCAGTGTTCATCGAATTTTGAAAATACAAGTTTAATCCATTTAACCCTACAACCACAACGTGGGTCGCCCGTGACCCAGCCGTTAAGTTTTTCTTCAATACACTTGCGCGATTTAGACAATGAACTTTACATCTATGTGGCTTCAGTAATTATTGATTGTTTGGGGTAGGCGTATTTATTTCTTGCGTAAATTTTACCGGTAATACATTAATTTACGTGTTTTGACCCCACGTTGTGGTTTACGTTCTAATTTTTTTTCGGTAGGTTTAGATATTTTAATATCTTTCTTTCTGTTCTAATCATTATTATTTTAGAAAATGGATGCTACAACCTACAGATTGACGAAAGACAGGCATTGCGCGAAAGAAGGCGCCCTCTTACGGAAAATGAACTTTGAGATGACCAAGAGAGTGAAGATAGCGAGAACGAGGATGCTGTATTAGTCAACGATTCTGTACCAGATGATCACACGCGGCAAGATCTAGATGGAGAAACAGAAAATGATAAAGACGTTATAAACATAAAACCTACAAAGGATCGTGCCGGATTTTTTGGCGTAATGGTTCAAAAGGTACTCGCATACATTAGTTTCTAAAAAAACAAGGTCTTCCGCAAAAAATATTGTTTTGCATTTACCTGGTCCAAGAGGAAGAGCTAAAGACGTAAATGATTTAATAGGAATTTGGCAGCCTTTTTTGAGTAACAAGATCTTAGGGATAATTGTTAACAATACAAATAAAGAAATAGAAGTTCGTAACTCCAGATATAGTTCGTAACAACGATATCTATAAGAAATAAATAAAACTGGACTTCTTTATTTTGCTGGAGTTTTAAAAGATCCACATCTTTCTCTACAAGACATGTGGTCAGAAAAATTTGGTGTAGCAATATTTCGTAACACGATGACAAAAAACCCATTCGAGTTTCTTTTACATTGTTTACGTTTTGACAATAAAACAACTCGTGCTGAGAGAAAAGCAGCAGAAAAATTCGCAAAAGTAACTACACTCCACACGAATACCTAACTATCGATGACCAACTATTAAATTTTAGAGGACGATGTCCATTCAAAATGTATTTACCCAGCAATCCGGACAAATATGGTCTGAAGATAATTATGATGTGCGACGCAAAACCTACTATATGTGTTCTGCTATTCCATATCTTGGAAAAGATCCCACCTCAGGACGGTTCCATTCCAACGCAATATGTAATGAAATTAACGAATACAATAGCAGGCACAAATCGCAACATTACCATGGATAATTGGTTTTCATCTATTGACTTACCATGGTAGGAACTATTCGAAAAAACAAAAGAGAAATAACGATACGATTTTTGGATCATCCCGTCATCAGCTTTTGATTTTCAAAAGACGTTACCCTAGTTTCGCATGTAACAGATAAAAAAAATGCGTAGATTTAATTAGTTCTATGAATGGTATAAATTTAGAAACAAAAAGTAAAACAGAAATCACGATGTTCTACAATTCGACTAAAGGAGGAGTCGATACATTTGACAAGCTTTGTAATTCCAAAACAGTTGCCCGAAAACGAGGCAATTAAGAATTTTACATTTTACGCGCACACGTACACGCAAACGCACACGCATACGCTCACGCACACGCACACGCTCACGCACACCAACACGCGCACTCACGCGCACACGCACACGCACACGCACGACACAGACACACACACACACACACACACACACACACACACACACAAACACACACGCCACACACACACACACACACGCACACGCACACAAACACCACACGCACACCGCACACGCACGCACACGCACACGCACACGCACACGACACCACACACACACACACACACACACACACACACACACACACACACACACACCACACACACACACCACACACACACACACAGATTCGCTTCTCACTACAGGGATCTCGGAAACGGTAAGAGATACCAAGGAGCTTAAATGGGGCAAAGTTGCGTCATCAGTGGATCATCATTATGGCTCTAAACAATTAAGGCTAACATGATTAGTTTTCG